>OY740779.1:42207006-42212006 GCA_963513935.1 Aphrophora alni
CTAAATCTTGTTTAAAAAGCGAAAAACCTTTCAGTTATCATCGCCTTAAAATAGTTTCGACAGCCTCGCATTATCTTGGAAGCCTGTCACAAGAAGTAAGATATTTGTACTAACACAACTTATTCTGTACTATGTATAAATGAGGAGGTAAAATCAAACAAATTTGTTAAATTACCTTTGAAACACTCCTTTCTTGTCCAAATCATCCAGAAGTGATGAAATAAAATGTCTATACCGTTTCCCTCTTCTTATGTTGCCCAGCCTGTTTAACAATTCCTCACCCAGTTGACTACCTACATCTTCAAGTGTAAACATTTCTTCATCATCATCAGCAAGGAAGATACAAGTCCCTGTAAGTCCAACGAAATACATAAAGTAGTCTTTTTTGAGGTTATCTTCCAACTGTAGTTTGGTGATGTTAAGAGATATTCCAAGATCAGCCAATGTATCGTTAAAAGTTTTCAAATAAACAGTGAAAAGATCATCCAGTCTGTTTTGTCTTACATCCAAATCAGCGCTGGTTCCAATAAAATACTGCAAATCACATGTCGGTGGTGCAAACCTGCAAACTTGAAAATCTACCAACCTAACCTCACAAACTTTATCAGAGTTGTATCTGAACATCATGTTATTCAGATGAAAATCACCGTGATTCAACAATCTTAAACCATCTCTTTTAGATAGGTTATCAAAATATCCTTCAATTTGTTCAGCAATAATCGGCATGTATTTCGCGTACTGTTTACTCTCCGGCCATGTTGAAATCTCTTCTCCTATACTGATAATACTTTTCCTATAGAGATCCAAAACGTTCATTATCGAATTGTTGATTAACATATCTTTACCGAATTTTTCTTCGACGAGTTTTGGATCTTGTTGATGTAGTTGAACAAAACCGGCGTGGAATTTAGCCAACGCTTTTAACGCCAGCTCACAATGAGGGTAATCTAGAAGTTTTATCTTGACATTTTTGTATCCTTGTTCGGTTAGATCCTCCAATACTAATGAATCGTCCTTGCACATGTAAAGTCTAGGTGCAAATATACTATTTACATTTTGTTCTATTTTTGGAAACGATTTATATATTTCTGTTTCTTTTTCGATAATCAAACTACCAATAGCAGGGATTATTTTCTTTATTATGTATGTTTTCTTGTTCACCTCGTCACTCTTGTGTTTATACCACACCTGCACTTTATATATCGTACTGCTGTAGTTTTTACCTTTTTCAACTGCTCTTCTTGCTTTGCTATTTACTATTGTTAGATCTTCTATATTTGTACATTCTTCAACACTGGATTTCAAAAGTAATTTAAGGTAATCTTGATCCAACCATTCTGGATTGTCCTCCATTATCTGAAACATGAATAAATTAAAATTGAAATTTTTATAATTGGTATAAGTGAAAGTATTTGTTAACAGAAAAGGGTGATGTGAGGGTGAGTGACTTATGGGTGGATGGATTTAGATTTGAGGAATTTAAAAACCTGGTGTCAATAATAACAACTAAAACTGACATCAGGTTCTAAGTGAAGTATTAAAAGTGCAAATAAATGCTATAAAGCACTAAATACAATCTGGAGAAGTAAATACTTGTGATGAAAAGCAAAGTTAACAGTGCATGAAACCGTTTTAGTGTTAATGTATGGAAGTGAGACATGGGTGTTAAATAGTGAAATTGGAAGAGATTGATAATGTGGGGGAGGAAAGTGTTCAGGACTGATGATGAGGTGATGGAATTGTTGGGGGAGTCGGAACTGGTGACAGTGAGTTAAATAGGAAGGATGAGATGTTCTGGTCATGTCTAGTGAACAGGAAAGGGGAGGGAGTGTAGGAAGGCTTTGGAGGGGAATCCGAGAGGATGACGAGAAGTTTGATTTAAGGAGAAACGAGTGCAAAGATAGAGAAAAGCGCAGAGGACTGGAATGAATGAAGCACTCTGTTAAAAACGAGCAAAGTCCTACAATGGCTGAAGGTTAGGTTAGGTTAGGTTAGGTTAGGTATGGTTAGGTTAAGTTAAGTTAGGTTAGGTTAGGGTAGTCTGATAACGGTATTCTAATTCCGTCCGTCGCCGCGGGTGATGTCTGTACGTAAGCACGATAGCGGCAACAAAACATAAGATAGGTTAGGTTAGGTTGGGTTAGGTTAGGTTAGGTTAGGTTAGGTTAGGTTAGGTAAGGTTAGGTTAGGTTAGGTTAGGTTAGGGTAGTCTGATAACGGTATTCTAATTCCGTCCGTCGCCGCGGGTGATGTCTGTAGACGTAAGCACGATAGCGGCAACAAAACATAAGATAGGAATATGAAATTTGGTTTAAGTGAATATAGTATGATTACATAGAACCCTATTGAAATTTAGAAAAATCAAAATGGCGGTTAGTTTAAACTGTTTTTAATCGTTACAATTTCTTGTCTACATGGAATAGTACCTAACCTCACTTTTTTATGATGTCAAATAACAACGTAATTTTTATTGTAATTTCGAACCCTGCTGACACGAGCGAAGCGAGTTTTACGAGACCATTAACGACCTTAGCTGACATCAAGAAAGTGATGTACTTAAATACAAGGTTCAGAAAACCTGTGTAACAACTGTTAACAAACACCCTACTGGATAAGACTCCTTGATCTATCAATACAATGTTAACATTTCCTACAAGGCACAAGAAACCAACTTCTGTATTACATTAAGTGGATCTGCTTGTGTTACGAGGCGATGGGAAACTTTAAAAATAGAGTATTTTTATAATAAATCTGTATACATTATAAGACACTATAAAAACGTAAGACACTGGTAATCTTTAAAGAAAATGTTGTATTTAAAAATTGTCCAAGTGAAAGCGGGTTGGAAAGTGTAACCTTGCGCTTCCATTAGCCCAGCACTGTAGATTTTTGTAATTAGAAAGATTGGCAGAACTCCGTGAAAAATGATCAGATTGGCTTTTAATAAACATGAAACATAAAGGTTAAAACTTCAGGGTTATATTATATACAGGGTGGGGTAAAGTACCGGTACTGTTAGATAATTTCTAAACTTGATAGTTGAAAATTTAGTAATTTTTTCGGGTAGTTATTATTTTAACATTTACTACAAGGTTGAAGAAACCAACTTTTGAGCAGCGCATTTAGAGGATTCGCTTGTCTGATAGGGCTGGGTAAGTACCTTAATGGATGTCCGAGTAAACTGTTTCAGTGATACGTGTAATTTACAGAGATAATACGAAATTGTAACTATGAGCGTCTTGTATTTAGTGTTGTGAACACCTCTAAGCTTATAAAAAAAAGAAGAAAGAAACATAAACCAAGACTTCTATCCCTAGAATGACTTCAATGTTGGAATATAACAAAAATTCGTCAAAGGTTAGGTTAGGTTAGGTTAGGTTAGGTTAGGTTAAATTAGGAAAAATGAAAGAGGGCAATTTTTTTTTTGCCACTGAAAGATAAATTCATCTAACTCGAAAAGGTTTTTTTGGTGGGGGGGAAGAGGAGAACTCAAAATATTCAAATATAACGCCTCATCCTTTAATACCTCATTTAAAAATCTTAATACAAACTAGAGGTCCTTATCGTACTTTAATCAAAAATGGCGCCCGACTACATACTCAGAAAATCCAAGGGTACTTCACAATCTAAAATAAGGAAAATAATGAGACATGATTAAACAACAAAATATGGTAAAAGTCTCTGTGAAAGTTATACAAAATAACTACACTTTTTGCTGTAATAATATTGTAAAACTGAGTATTTTAAATATTTGGTCGCCGCCATTTTGGATTGCATTTAAATAGTGATAGGTTGGGTTAGGTTAGGTTAGGTTAGGTTAGGTTAGGTTAGGTTAGGTTGGGTTAGGTTAGCTTAGGTTAGGTTAGGTTAGCTTAGGTTAGGTTAGGTTAAGTTAGGTTAGGTTAGCATATTATTTAAAGAAACCAAAGTCCTACAATGGCTGAAGGGGTCTGGAGGTTAGGTTAGGTTAGGTTATATTATATTGTTATTTTAATACAGTTGTTTTCTATTAAACAAGACTTTTAAAAAGAAGTATCACACGATGTAAATTAAAATTAGAAAATATAGGGTTTGGGTGAATTTATCAAAAACGTGTTTTCACACCAAACAACATTTCTATAGTACATTTTATCTTTCTACCTTTCGTAGTTTAAAAGTTATTTTAACTTTTTCACACCCTGTATATACTGTAGTGATTGTTTTAAAAACAATTTGGTTTTGTTCAAAGGGATAACCTCTTTGTCATCGCCATCTGTAATAAAAAGATAAAATGTAGACGTGAAATAGTCTAAATAGCATCGAGAGAAATAATAGCAAAGGTGAAAGAGAGAGATCTAATCCAAAACTACTTGAACAATGTATATATCCAGGTATAGTCTCTCTGGGTTCCAAATCTCATACACAGCATCTGAGAGTGTTTCTATTCAGTTTGTGCTTGGTTGGGTGTTGAATATTTTCATTAAAAATTATTTTACAAGTTTGCCCCTACATTTTAATTGACGGCAACTTCTTAAACATAACTGAATGGATTGTTGCTGTTAGCAAGGCGTAAAGTGTTGAAGATTGGGGATAGATTGACAAACCGCTGGAGAATCCGGAGAGAGGATTGTCATACCAGGGTGTGACCTTCAGCTCTACAGGTGTGTCAGCGTTCTTATTTACACACAATATAAAGAAAATTGTGTAATGAGTAAAAAAAGTGGTTTTGAAATGAAGATCATTATCGTCTTTAAAAAAAATAATAAAAGAACATAAAATAAATACCTCGAACAGTCTAATTAGCTTTGATGTCGGAAGAGAACAAAAGTTGGTCAAGGAAGACTTATTAAGAACTGTGAAAGAGAGTGATCTAACCCATGATCAATTTTAAAAGTGTAAAATCAGCTAGGTGACTCGGGATTGCTTACTCACTATACTGTGTCCCTGAGGGTCTGTAAAGGTTGTTTATGTGTGATATTTAAAAAACGTTTGTACTAATTTCATTCTATTTGTACAACCAG
>OY740779.1:42217006-42296994 GCA_963513935.1 Aphrophora alni
AATTTTAAAAACGTTTTGCAGATTTGAAAATGGAAAACTAACAATAAAATTCCTTAATTTGCTGTTTTCGGATTTTATTTCAAATTTCAAGACTTTTTTTAAAGTTATAATTCTGAGTGTTTGACCCCCAGCCGAAGGATGATTCAATATTTTTGAAGCGAACAATTGTCTGGGTATTACAGAAAGTTCGATATCAAAATAAAGGGATACAGTTTCGCGTTGAAGCTACAATAGTTATTTGTGCAACTAGTGAGCAAAGTGGCACTTTTTTAAACGAGAGAAAAATGTTGACGCACGAGGCTTGCCTCGTGCGTCAATTTTATCGAGTTTAAAAAAGACACTTTGCTCACGAATTGCACATTATACTTTGTCTACAGTTGTTATTTTGTGACAAATAAAAAACATACTTCAGCAGTAACACAATTTAATTAAACATCAATTTAATACAATAGTGTTCAAAAAAAATCGATTACAATTCGATCTTTAATAACCGCATTTTTCTTAATTTTCAAATTATTTTAAAATCTGAACTGTCCATATTTTAAAACTAACTACACAAAATATAGCAGTAGTGCAAAACAACACATCACCAAGAAGTTCTCACGTCAAAACTGAGGTTATTTATGAATATTACAAATAACTTAGGTGTATTGTTGAGGAAACGGAATTGCCAACTTCAAAACTCGGCAAACGAAAAATACTCTCCGTGTACATAAACTGTCAATCATCTTTATGAATAATTACTTCCTTTTTCAACTTTAAAACGTTGTTTTGTTGTTTATTTATGTTATTTTACATGTAAAAATTAATCTAACCTACGTACGGGACATTTCCTGTATATTATAAATCAATTCAAATAAACTTAACTTAAATTTCGTTTTGTTCGGTTGCCATTCGGAGTGAGCAAAATAGTGTGCAAAGTGAAACTGTTGAGAAATCAGCTGTTTTGCAAACTAATTGAAATGAACAAAATGCCACTTTGTCAACAACTGTAGACAAAATAATTTTTTAAATCAAAAATCAAATTACACTAAATGATATAGTAAAGACTTATTAACAGACCTTGTCGTTGATACGCGTCTGATACTTAGGCGTATTTTTTTTTTTTTTTTATGAGAATTGTGTTTTGTGTGTTTGTTATACTAAATAACTTAACTTCAAGGCCTACCAAAAAACCAATATCTGCGAGTTACATTTTAAACTTAGGTACAGATAGCGCCAATTAGCAAGGAGAGCGAAAAGGGGAGTGTGAAAGTCTCCTACTACGGTACCCACTAGTCTGGAGAACATTTCCCCTGTGGTGGTGGGTGTACAGTCTTCCGCCTGCCTATGACACCAGTAGAGTTCCCGACAGTTGAGAACAAAAATGGTGGGGGTACCCCCACCCCTCCCCCCTTGGCCCCTCCCCCTTGGCCCCTCCCCCTTGACCCCTCCCCCTTTGCCCCTCCCCCTGCCCCTCCCCTGTAGGCCCCTCCCCTTTAGGCCCCTTCCCTTCCCCCATTGGTCCCCCCCACCCCTCCCCTGCCCCTCCCCTGTAGGCCCCTCCCCTTTAGGCCCCTTCCCTTCCCCCATTGGTCCCCCCACCCCTCCCCCTGTCCCTCCCCTGTAGGCCCCTCCCCTTTAGGCCCCTTCCCTTCCCCCATTGGTCCCCCCACCTGTGACGTATTGTTGTCGAGACACACACAAGACGCCATACACACATGACGTCATACACCTAACTATTTAATACTAGTGGGATTCGAACCTGTGAAGTTTGGATTTGAAGGCGGACACGCTACCGACTGAGCTATCGTGCATAGTATTACAAGTCGGATATTTAACGCAGTATATAAGCCGCCATGTTGTAACCGCAATAATGTGTTATATATATATATATATATATATAATGTGTTAAGATAGTTAACCTAACCTATAAGTGTCCTACTTTTACCCATCCACAGCCTATCAGCTGTTACAATAATGTGTTATTATATAATGTGTTAAGATAGTTAACCTAAAGTTTCCCACCTTTGCCCATCCACAGCCTATCAGCTGTTACAATAATGTGTTATACAATTATATAATGTGTTAAGATAGTTAACCTAAAGTTTCCCACCTTTGCCCATCCACAGCCAATCAGCTGTTACAATAATGTGTTATATATATATAATGTGTTATATACTTATATAATGTGTTAAGATAGTTAACCTAACCCCATAGTATTACAAGTCGGATATTTAACGCAGTGCCGCCAACGCCAGAACATTTCGTAGAAGTTCGGACACGAACCCCTTACCGTAAGACGTACCGAGTTTTTCGCGATCGCGAAAAACTCGCGTAAGTCTTACGGTACGGGTCTGACCCGAACTTCCGGGTTCAGGAGTTTTGGAATAGGGTTCTAAGAAATAAGAATCAGTGTACCCATAGCCAAGTATATAAATATATTATGATTCACATCTACGACAACAACAACTTATATATTAAGTATATATTATGATCAATCAGCTGGTACAAATAATGTGTTATATATTTATATAATGTGTTATATATGTATATAATGTGTTAAGATAGTTAACCTAACCTATAAGTTTCCTACTATTGCCTATGTTCACCACAGCCTACTTGTAACAGCTGGTACAATAATGTGTTATATATTTATATAATGTGTTATATATGTATATAATGTGTTAAGATAGTTAATCTAACCTATGTATGAAAAGTTTTTACCTATGTTCACCACAGCCTACTTGTAACAGTTGGTACAATCAATGTGTATTTATATAATGTGTTATATATTTATATAATGTGTTGAGAAAGTTAACCTAACCTATAAGTTTCCTACTTTTGCCTATGTTCACCACAGCCTACTTGAATCAGCTGGTACAATTAATGTGTTATATATTTATATAATGTGTTAAATATGTATATAATGTGTTAAGATAGTTAACCTAACCTATAAGTTTCCCACTTTTGCCTATGTTCACCACAGCCTACTTGTAACAGCTGGTACAATAATGTGTTATATATATATGTAATGTGTTATATATTTATATAATGTGTTATATATGTATATAATGTGTTAAGATAGTTAATCTAACCTATGTATGAAAAGTTTTTACCTATGTTCACCACAGCCTACTTGTAACAGTTGGTACAATCAATGTGTATTTATATAATGTGTTATATATGTATATAATGTGTTAAGATAGTTAACCTAACCTATAAGTTTCCTACTATTGCCTATGTTCACCACAGCCTACTTGTAACAGCTGGTACAATAATGTGTTATATATTTATATAATGTGTTATATATGTATATAATGTGTTAAGATAGTTAATCCAACCTATGTATGAAAAGTTTTTACCTATGTTCACTACAGCCTACTTGTAACAGTTGGTACAATCAATGTTTATTTATATAATGTGTTATATATTTATATAATGTGTTGAGATAGTTAACCTAACCTATAAGTTTCCTACTTTTGCCTATGTTCACCACAGCCTACTTGAATCAGCTGGTACAATTAATGTGTTATATATTTATATAATGTGTTATATATGTATATAATGTGTTAAGATAGTTAACCTAACCTATAAGTTTCCCACTTTTGCCTATGTTCACCACAGCCTACTTGTAACAGCTGGTACAATGTGTTATATATTTATATAATGTGTTATATATGTATATAATGTGTTAAGATAGTTAATCTAACCTATGTATGAAAAGTTTTTACCTATGTTCACCACAGCCTACTTGTAACAGTTGGTACAATCAATGTGTATTTATATAATGTGTTATATATGTATATAATGTGTTAAGATAGTTAACCTAACCTATAAGTTTCCCACTATTGCCTATGTTCACCACAGCCTACTTGTAACAGCTGGTACAATAATGTGTTATATATTTATATAATGTGTTATATATGTATATAATGTGTTAAGATAGTTAACCTAACCTATGTATGAACAGTTTTTACCTATGTTCACCACAGCCTACTTGTAACAGTTGGTACAATCAATGTGTATTTATATAATGTGTTATATATTTATATAATGTGTTGAGATAGTTAACCTAACCTATAAGTTTCCTACTTTTGCCTATGTTCACCACAGCCTACTTGAATCAGCTGATACAATTAATGTGTTATATATTTATATAATGTGTTATATATGTATATAATGTGTTAAGATAGTTAACCTAACCTATAAGTTTCCCACTTTTGCCTATGTTCACCACAGCCTACTTGTAACAGCTGGTACAATAATGTGTTATATATATGTAATGTGTTATATATTTATATAATGTGTTATATAGTTATATAATGTGTTAGGATAGTTAACCTAATGTGTTATATAATGTGTTAAGATAGTTAACCTAACCTATTAGAGTTTCCTACTTTTGCCCACCACGGCCTAGGTACATTTAATGTGTATAATGTGTTAAACGTAGTTTCCTCCGTTGTCTACCAGGGTGTAGCACATGTGTTTAAGTATCGTGTTAAAATATTGTTAACCTAGACTTAATTCCTACTTTTGCCTATTAACCTAACCTATAAGTGTCCTACTTTTACCCATCCACAGCCAATCAGCTGTTACAATAATGTGTTATATAATTATATAATGTGTTAAGATAGTTAACCTAAAGTTTCCTACCTTTGCTCATCCACAGCCAATCAGCTGGTACAATTAATGTGTTATATATATATATATATAATGTGTTATATATTTATATAATGTGTTAAGATAGTTAACCTAACCTATAAGTGTCCTACTTTTACCCATCCACAGCCAATCAGCTGTTACAATAATGTGTTATATATATATAATGTGTTATATATTTATATAATGTGTTAAGATAGTTAACCTAACCTATAAGTGTCCTACTTTTACCCATCCACAGCCAATCAGCTGTTACAATAATGTGTTAAGATAGTTAACCTATAAGTGTCCTACTTTTATCCATCCACAGCCTATCAGCTGTTACAATAATGTGTTATATAATTATATAATGTGTTAAGATAGTTAACCTAACCTATAAGTTTCCTACCTTTGCCCATCCACAGCCAATCAGCTGGTACAATTAATGTGTTATATATATATATATATATATAATGTGTTATATATTTATATAATGTGTTATATAATGTGTTAAGATAGTTAACCTAACCTATAAGTTTCCTACTTTTACCCATCCACAGCCAATCAGCTGTTACAATAATGTGTTATATATATATATATATATAATGTGTTATATATTTATATAATGTGTTAAGATAGTTAACCTAACCTATAAGTGTCCTACTTTTACTCATCCACAGCCAATCAGCTGTTACAATAATGTGTTATATATATATATATATATAAATATATAACACATTGTATATATATATATATATATATATATATATATATATACAATGTGTTATATATTTATATAATGTGTTAAGATAGTTAACCTAACCTATAAGTGTCCTACTTTTACCCATCCACAGCCTATCAGCTGTTACAATAATGTGTTATATAATTATATAATGTGTTAAGATAGTTAATCTAACCTATAAGTTTCCTACTTTTGCCCATCCACAGCCAACCAGCTGGTACAATTAATGTGTTATATATTTTATATAATGTGTTAAGATATAATGTGTTAAGATAGTTAACCTAACCTATAAGTTTCCTACATTTGCCCATCCACAGCCTATCAGCTGGTACAATTAATGTGTTATATATAATGTGTTAAGATATAACGTGTTAAGATAGTTAACCTAACCTATAAGTTTCCTACTTTTGCCCATCCACAGCCAATCAGCTGTTACAATAATGTGTTATATATATATATAATGTGTTATATATTTATATAATGTGTTATATAATGTGTTAAGATAGGTAACCTAACCTATTAGAGTTTCCTACTTTTGCCCACCACGGCCTAGGTACATTTAATGTGTATAATCTGTTAAACGTAGTTTCCTCCGTTGTCTACCAGGGTGTAGCACATGTTTTTATGTATCGTGTTAAAATATTGTTAACCTAGACTTAATTCCTACTTTTGCCTAAACCTATGCTTACCACAGTCCAAACGGGTGTTAGTCTGGCCACTATTTAACCGAACCGAAATTACCAACCGATTTACCAACCGATTTACCAACCAAATCCAACCGATTTACCAGCCAAAACCAACCGATTTACCAACCGAAATATACTTTTACCAACCGATTTACCAACCACAATATACTTTTACCAACCGATTTACCAACCAAAACGGACCGATTTACCAACCAAAATGTATGCAATATTATTGGAGCAGATGGGATGCAGATGGGATGCCGCCGGGAGATGGTAGGGGTGGGACGGAGGTTGGTAGGCGTGTGGCAACCATTCTCCTAAAAACCTAACCTAACCTAACCTAACCTAACCTAACCTAACCTAACATAACCTATCCTAACCTATCCTAACCTAACCTAACCTAACCTAACCTAACCTATCCTATCCTAACCTAACCTAACAACCATTCTCCTAAAAACCTAACCTAACCTAACCTAACCTATCCTAATCTAACCTAACCTCACCTAACATAACCTATCCTAACCTAACCTAACCTATCCTAACCTAACCTAACCTAACCTATCCTAACCTAACCTAACATAACCTAATCTATCCTAACCTAACCTAACCTATCCTAACCTAACCTAACCTAACATAACCTAACCTATCCTAACCAGACCTAACCTAACCTAACCTATCCTAACCTAACCAGACCTAACCTATCCTATCCTAACTTAACCTAACAACCATTCTCCTAAAAACCTAACCTAACCTAACCTATCCTAACCTAACCTAACCTCACCTAACATAACCTATCCTAACCTAACCTAACCTATCCTAACATAACCTAACCTAACCTATCCTATCCTAACCTAACCTAACATAACCTAACCTATCCTAACCTATCCTACCAGACCTAACCCAACCTAACCTATCCTAACCTATCCTAACCAGACCTAACCTAACCTAACCAATACCAACCGATTTACCAACCAAAATATACTTTTTGCAACCAATTTACCAACCAAATCTTGGTAATTTTATCTACGGTTTGGTAAATCGGTTCCTAACAAACGTTACGACGTTATATATTTAAAAAGGAAAAATGGGGGTTGGGGGGTCGTGTCGTTTTCGGCTACAATTCCAAGGTCACATCAAATATCTTCATCTCTACTAAAAAGAGTTTTGGTGGAATGGAGGTAACAAATTACAAAGAATATTATTTTAAAACATTTATTTATTTATTTTTAATGACGTACTAAATGCTCACACATCTCTCGCTTGTTAAAGATCCCCACAAAATCTTGTGTAATGTCCAAATCCATAAGGTAGAAGCCAAATAGTATTTCGGCATTTTTTCCTGTAGAGTAGCCAACTCAACATCCGCTAACTCTACCTTGTAGGGGATTGCAATGGGATTTTTAAATTTCTTTGCAATGGCTTGCATCCCATCTGCTCCAATAATATTGCATACACGTTTCGCCATAGGTCTCTTTCCATTCAAAGGGAATGGTAATTTTACTTTTACGCCATGTCTTGCGGAAACAAAATCCGTAAATTTCCCACGAGGATAACTGTTAAATACTCCACAGATATTCTTCTTTACGAGGCTCTTCCCTTGTTCGCAATCCGAACTGTCGGTTATTTTAACAAGCATTATGTTGTCGCGGAATGGTTTTGTAAGCGGAGTTAGTGGTTTTATATTAACTCCAGACAGTAAATCGGTTGGTTTTGGTTGGTAAATCGGTTGGTTTTGGTTGGTAAATCGGTTGGATTTGGTTGGTAAATCGGTTGGTAATTTCGGTACGGTTAAATAGTGGCCAGACTAACACCCGTTTGGACTGTGGTAAGCATAGGTTTAGGCAAAAGTAGGAATTAAGTCTAGGTTAACAATATTTTAACACGATACATAAAAACATGTGCTACACCCTGGTAGACAACGGAGGAAACTACGTTTAACAGATTATACACATTAAATGTACCTAGGCCGTGGTGGGCAAAAGTAGGAAACTCTAATAGGTTAGGTTAACTATCTTAACACATTATATAACACATTATATAAATATATAACATAGGTTAGGTTAACTATCTTAACACATTATATAACACATTATTGTAACAGCTGATTGGCTGTGGATGAGTAAAAGTAGGACACTTATAGGTTAGGTTAACTATCTTAACACATTATATAAATATATAACACATTATATATATATATATATAACACATTATTGTAACAGCTGAATGGCTGTGGATGGGTAAAAGTAGGAAACTTATAGGTTAGGTTAACTATCTTAACACATTATATAACACATTATATAAATATATAACACATTATATATATATATAACACATTAATTGTACCAGCTGATTGGCTGTGGATGGGCAAAGGTAGGAAACTTATAGGTTAGGTTAACTATCTTAACACATTATATAATTATATAACACATTATTGTAACAGCTGATAGGCTGTGGATGGATAAAAGTAGGACACTTATAGGTTAACTATCTTAACACATTATTGTAACAGCTGATTGGCTGTGGATGGGTGAAAGTAGGACACTTACTAGGTTAGGTTAACTATCTTAACACATTATATAAATATATAACACATTATATATATATATAACACATTATTGTAACAGCTGATTGGCTGTGGATGGGTAAAAGTAGGAAACTTATAGGTTAGGTTAACTATCTTAACACATTATATAACACATTATATAAATATATAACACATTATATATATATAACACATTAATTGTACCAGCTGATTGGCTGTGGATGGGCAAAGGTAGGAAACTTATAGGTTAGGTTAACTATCTTAACACATTATATAATAACACATTATTGTAACAGCTGATAGGCTGTGGATGGGTAAAAGTAGGACACTTATAGGTTAACTATCTTAACACATTATATAAATATATAACACATTATATATATATATATATATAACACATTATTGTAACAGCTGATTGGCTGTGGATGGGTAAAAGTAGGACACTTATAGGTTAGGTTAACTATCTTAACACATTATATAAATATATAACACATTATATATATATATAACACATTAATTGTACCAGCTGATTGGCTGTGGATGCTCAAAGGTAGGGAACTTTAGGTTAACTATCTTAACACATTATATAATTATATAACACATTATTGTAACCGCTGATTGGCTGTTGTGGATGGGTAAAAGTAGGAAACTTATAGGTTAGGTTAACTATCTTAACACATTATATAACGCATTATATAAATATATAACACATTATATATATAACACATTAATTGTACCAGCTGATTGGCTGTGGATGGGCAAAGGTAGGAAACTTTAGGTTAACTATCTTAACACATTATATAATAACACATTATTGTAACAGCTGTTAGGCTGTGGATGGGTAAAAGTAGGACACTTATAGGTTAGGTTAACTATCTTAACACATTATATAAATATATAACACAATATATATATATATATATAACACATTATTGTAACAGCTGATAGGCTGTGGTAGGCAAAAGTAGGAAACTTATACGTTAGGTTACCACAAGCACATTAAATTTGGACACTACTATTTGTTGTCAGAGTAACCTAGAGGTACGACTCAGAACCCATACCGTAAGACGTACGCGAGTTTTTCGCGGTCGCGAAAAACTCGGTAAGTCTTACGGTAAGGGGTTCGTGTCCGAACTTCTACGAAATGTTCTGGCGTTGGCGGCACTGCGTTAAATATCCGACTTGTAATACTATGAGGTTAGGTTAACTATCCTAACACATTATATAAGTATGTAACACATTATATATATATATATATATATATATATATATATATATATATATATATATAACACATTATTGTAACAGCTGATTGGCTGTGGATGGGCAAAGGTGAGATACTTTAGGTTAACTATCTTAACGCATTATATAAATATATAACACATTATTGTAACAGCTGATAGGCTGTGGATGGGTAAAGGTGGGGAACTTTAGGTTAACTATCTTAACACATTATATACTTATATAACACATTATTGTAACAGCTGATAGGCTGTGGATGGGCAAAGGTAGGACACTTATAGGTTAGGTTAACTATCTTAACACATTATATATATAACACATTATTGCGGTTACAACATGGCGGCTTATATACTGCGTTAAATATCCGACTTGTAATACTATGCACGATAGCTCAGTCGGTAGCGTGTCCGCCTTCAAATCCAAACTTCACAGGTTCGAATCCCGCCGGTATTAAAAAAGTTAAGTGTATGACGTCATGTGTGTATGGTGTCTTGTGTGTGTCTCGACAACAATACGTCACAGGTGGGGGGACCAATGGGGGAAGGGAAGGGGCCTAAAGGGGAGGGGCCTACAGGGGAGGGGCAAGGGGAGGGGTGGGGGGAGGTGGGGGACCAATGGGGGAAGGGAAGGGGCCTAAAGGGGAGGGGCAGGGGCGGGGTGGGGGGACCAATGGGGGAAGGGAAGGGGCCTAAAGGGGAGGGGCCTACAGGGGAGGGGCAGGGGGAGGGGCAAAGGGGGTGGGGCAAAGGGGGAGGGGTCAAGGGGGAGGGGCCAGGGGGGAGGGGCAAAGGGGGAGGGGGGAAAGGGGGAGGGGCCAAGGGGGGAGGGGTGGGGGTACCCCCACCATTTTTGTTCTCAACTGTCGGGAACTCTACTGACACCTTACAGTTACCAATGACTACATAAATACTATAAGACACGACATGGCCATGTTAAATATTCTACGCTTATTCTTGAGTTGACCAATACCCGCTAGGTCGCTCTGCTAGATAATCTGAAGTTGATGTGACTGGCGCTAGGTGGCTCTACGGTCAAACAATGTTTCAGGCGGGTAAGAGAAAACGCACTGATGCCACATATGGGACCAGAGATGCGAGGGAAGGTCGAGAATCGCTTATCTCAGCGCACGAACTGACAACACTGACTATGCTGACGGAAGTAAGTGAGAAGGTTTGTGAGAGAGAGGTCAACAGTTGTACAGCCTCAACCAAGTGGGATGCGTACAGTCAAGCACCTGCTGCTAGCGCTTTCTGATAGCTGTGTGTCAAACTTGTGACGAACAGCACCCGTAAAGCGTAGACTATTTCCCTATCCTATGTCGTGTCTTATAGTATTTATGTAGTCATTGCTGTTACTAAAGCAACCGTAGCATAGCGTGGCTAGACAGCAACTAACTACTTTTTGGTGCTGACTGTACTGAAGACTCACAGTCGAGTAGGAGAGGGTACGACCTTACAGCGCATGCTCAATTGACGCTTCACGCTACCTGGCGCTATCTGTACAGACAAACCGATAAATTCGACCTCAGCGCCTTTGAAAGCATGAACAGTTTTGGAGTGAACAGCGTTATGTGTAAACCGATGCTTAATTTAATTTCAACCTCAATAAATGAGATTCATTGATAAATGACAACTAATTAAATATACTACTGATCCTAAATATTACATATTGCATTACCTCCGTAAAGGTGGGAATTCGAGTTTCCTTTCAACAATCTACATTTTTAGTTTTCGACCGCTCAGGGTGTTTTTTCATTAATGTTTAGATTCAGAACGTAGGCCTAGACATCTCAGCGTGTGTTCTCTGTATGTTTTAGTTCGTAAGTTAGGCACTTGATAACGGGAGTTGATTTATACTCTCGAAACGTCGTGTATTGTTTCTTACACTCAAGTAATGGCAAATATCCGAACAAACAATAATACTATACAAATATTCCATCATTAAGTAAAAAATTTTTTAAATAGAATAAATTCACGTTATTCAAATTTAAAATTTTTTGACAATCTATTTATGAAATAATACCTACTTGAAAAGCTTTCCTAAATTTGGTGGATACCAAACTGTAAATAATCGGATCAACCACTGTAGAAACCAGACTGAGAATTTTAGTAAAGAAGAACACAGCATGTCCAGACGAGGTCTTTAGAAACTCTGGGAACACTAGGGCTGAGATCTGAACCAGCTGGCAAGGGATGCTGCAGACAAGGAACTCTAATATAGCGGCAACTAAAAACACAAACAAAAGTATGTTTTACCATCAAATTATCACAAATAGTGTATCTTTGTAACTAAGTGTAGTTTTATTTAAATCATGAAACACGGAAGTTGCTCGGCCCATCATGGTACCTACCCAACCCATTATATAATGTACCACAAAACTTGACTTCTTGGGACCTGTTGGAAATGTTAAATTGTATTGGTAGATCAAGGAGTTATATCCAGTAGGGTAAGTTTGTTTAGGTTAGGTTAGGTTAGGTTAGGTTAGGATAGGTTAGGTTAGGTTAGGTAAGGTTAGGTTAGGTTAGGTTAGGTTAGGTTAGGTTAAGTTTGTGCCTTGTAGGAAATGTTAAATTGTATTGGTAGATCAAGGAGTTTTATCCAGTAGGGTAAGTTTGATTAGGTTAGGTTAGCTTAGGTTAGGTTAGGTTAGGTTAGGCTAGGTTAGGTTAGGTTAGGTTAGGTTAGGTTAGGTTAGGTTAAGTTTGTGCCTTGTAGGAAATGTTAAATTGTATTGGTAGATCAAGGAGTTTTATCCAGTAGGGTAAGTTTGATTAGGTTAGGTTAGGTTAGGTTAGGTTATGTTAGGTCAGGTTAGGTTAGGTTAGGTTAGGTTAGGTTAGGTTAGATTAGGTTAGGTTAGGTTAGGTTAGGTTAGGTTAGGTTAGGTTAGGTTAGGTTAGGTTAGGTTAAGTTTGTGCCTTGTTGGAAATGTTAAATTGTATTGATAGATTAAGCGATCTTACAGAGTATAGTGTTTGTTTAAAACAGTTTATTTACGTACATATACAGTATCCTCAAGGTAGGAATGTGTCTGGGGGTGGAGAGGAAAAGAGTGGCGCCCACAATTAGTTTGTTGCGTATACTTTCAGCGGTACATCCCCAATAAAAAAAAAAATAGACCTAAAATGCTTCTGTGTAAACGCGTACACTACTTTCGTTTCTTTTATCGGTGTAAATAAGAATAAAACGTTTACAAAAGTCTGTCACGAAGTTGTAACTTTAGGAATTAAATGTAGCTTAATTTGTGTAGCTAGTTTTCTTGGAATTGGTTGTACCGCCAAGTCAGGCTAGGGAAGCAAGTAGAGAGGAGGACACGCCCATTACACCAGACACAATCCTAGTCTGAGGCTACTGTATTTATGTGAAAGCACAATAATATAGGAACAATAAATCGTTAGGAAGCGTTACGGACGCTTTCGGTTATATTTCGGCCCCCGGTGATACCAATCGCCACGTTTACAACAAATGAATCGTTCGTGATAAATTTAGCACAGCTACTTAAAACACAATTCATTGGCGGTTTCTTGAGAACGGAAATTACAATGACCGGACGGATGTAGAATGACAAGAAGCAATCTAAAATGGTTCTCACTTTGTATTTCGTTTCCTATAGATCCGACAGGTGATTCGACCTAACCTAACCTAACCTAACCTAACCTAACCCTGGCCTAACCTAACCTAACCTAACCTAACCTAACCTAACCTAACCTAACCTAACCTGACCTAACCTAACCTAACCTACATAACCTAACTTATCCTAAGCTAACCTAACCTAACCTAACCTAACCTAACCTAACCTAACCTGACCTAACCTAACCTAACCTAACCTAACCTAACCTAGCCTGACCTAAGCTAACCTAACCTTACCTGAATTCTGATCGTGATCGTGATACGAAATGGTTGATTTAAACAGGACTTCGTGTCGCGCGAAGTACGACCTGAAGTACACAACGCAACTTCACCAGACGCGCTTCCTTCACCGATATCAATAATGTTAATGTTCTTACCAACTAGCATGTAATACCTACTTGATAGCGTCAACCCTCGCTTAGCTGATGTCCGCCTTTCTGAACAGTTCTGGGAACTAGAACTATGTGATAGCTGACTTGAACTCCATATAGTCCAACCTATCAAGGTATATGACACTGTTATTGTAAACAACGGCACTGCTAGGAACAGCACTGCGTATGTTATGTCTGACAATATAAAACGGACAGCATGGCAGAAAGCGCCTTCTTTGGAATCGCATAACATCAACTGTAAAATACAATAAGTCAAGCATTAACTTTCTTACACACATGTAAATATAAATACAAGATGATTATGGTAATTTAAATGCAATGCTAAATAGTTGGTTTCTTGGGCCTTGTAGGATATGTTTAATTGTATTGATAGATCAAGGAGTCTTATCAAGTAGGGTAAGTTTGTTTAGGTTAGGTTAGGTTAGGTTAGGCTAGGTTAGGTTAGGTTTTGCCTTGTAGGAAATGTTTAATTGTATTGATAGATCAAGGAGTTTTATCCAGTAGGGTAAGTTTTTTTAGGTTAGGTTTGGTTAGGTTCGGTTAGGTTAGGTTAGGTTAGGTTAGGTTAGGTCAGGTTAGGTTAGGTTAGGTTTGTGCCTTGTAGGAAATGTTAAATTGTATTGATAGATCAAGGAGTTTTATCAAGTAGGGTAAGTTTGTTTAGGTTAGGTTAGGTTAGGTTAGGTTAGGTTAGGCTAGGTTAGGTTAGGTTTTGCCTTGTAGGAAATGTTTAATTGTATTGATAGATCAAGGAGTTTTATCCAGTAGGGTAAGTTTGTTTAGGTTAGGCTTGGTTAGGTTAGGTTAGGTTAGGTTAGGTTAGGTTTGTGCCTTGTAGGAAATGTTAAATTGTATTGATAGATCAAGGAGTTTTATCCAGTAGGGTAAGTTTGTTTAGGTTAGGTTTGGTTAGGTTAGGTTAGTTTATGTTAGGTTTGGGCCTTGAAGGAAATGTTAAATTGTATTGATAGATCAAGAAGTTTTATCCAGTAGGGTAAGTTTGTTAAGGTTAGGTTTGGTTAGGTTAGGTTAGGTTAGGCTAGGTTAGGTTAGGTTTGTGCCTTGTAGGAAATGTTAAATTGTATTGATAGATCAAGGAGTTTTGTCAAGTAGGGTAAGTTTGTTTAGGTTAGGTTAGGTTAGGTTAGGTTAGGTTAGGCTAGGTTAGGTTAGGTTTGGGCCTTGTAGGAAATGTTAAATTGTATTGATAGATTAAGGAGTCTTATCAAGTAGGGTAAGTTTGTTTAGGTTAGGTTTGGTTAGGTTCGGTTAGGTTAGGTTAGGTTAGGTCAGGTTAGGTTAGATTAGGTTTGTGCCTTGTAGGAAATGTTAAATTGTATTGATAGATCAAGGAGTCTTATCAAGTAGGGTAAGTTTGTTTAGGTTAGGTTTGGTTAGGTTTGGTTAGGTTAGGTTAGGACAGGTTAGGTTAGGTCAGGTTAGGTTAGGTTAGGTTTGTGCCTTGTAGGAAATGTTAAATTGTATTGATAGATCAAGGAGTCTTATCAAGTAGGGTAAGTTTGTTTAGGTTAGGTTTGGTTAGGTTTGGTTAGGTTAGGTTAGGTTTGATTAGGTTAGGTTAGGCTAGGTTAGGTTAGGTTTGTGCCTTGTAGAAATGTTAAATTGTATTGATAAATCAAGGAGTTTTATCAAGTAGGGTAAGTTTGTTTAGGTTAGGTTAGGTTAGGTTAGGTTAGGTTAGGTTAGGCTAGGTTAGGTTAGGTTTGTGCCTTGTAGGAAATGTTAAATTGTATTGATAGATCAAGGAGTTTTATCCAGTAGGGTAAGTTTGTTTAGGTTAGGCTTGGTTAGGTTAGGTTAGGTTAGGTTTGGGCCTTGTAGGAAATGTTAAATTGTATTGATAGATCAAGAGGTCTTATGCAGTAGGGTAAGTTTGTTTAGATTAGGTTTGGTTAAATTAGGTTAGGTTAGGTTAGGTTACGTTAGGTTAGGTTAGGTTAGGTTTGGGCCTTGTAAGAAATGTTAAATTGTATTGGTAGATCAAGAGGTCTTATCCAGTAGGGTAAGTTTAAGTTTTCTGAAGCTCGTAGTTGTGTATATAACTATTTCTTGATATACAATAAAACTATTTTATCCAATAACTCGGTTAACTTTTGAGCTACGGAAAAACAAACCGTTTTCTTTGTCATTAAAGGTTCCTGAAATTTGTTTGCAAAGTTAGCATTTTTAGAGATATTTAGCATTAAAAATTTTAAACGGCAGCCATTTTTAAAGTATACAAAAAAAACGTTCTGGTGTTTTTTACAGGGGCAAAAGGTTACGTAACAAATATATACACCAAATTTGAGCTAAATGTTTCTTTCTAATTACCATAGATATTAAGTGATTAGTAAAAAAAACTAAATGGCGGTTAGTTTGAAAACTAAGCATTTCCGGATTATGTTTTGCAATGAAGTTTAAACTAGGTTTTTAACTTTTACTTTTTTCTAGTTACGCTTTTTCAACAAACAAACACAAATTTTCAATTTTAACTTTGTATGAATTATTTTTAATTTTACGAAACTCTTATGTTTTCGTAAATTCCCAAACACCAACACGTCACTACTCTGAACTCTTCACAGTCTTGCTCCTGAGGGGGGGTGGTGGGGGGAGAACTTGCCTTATTGAAACACATCGGTGGAGCGCCTTACAACTAAAGATAGGCAACTCATCGTACGTTAAAGTAAAGTATGGCGCTGGTCTGTTTACCGTAACTTGGCGTCTGAACCCGGACCGTCCCCCCTCGCTCCCTCCCTCACTAAGCTGTTTCCGTGATGAGTCACCTACTAGCGTTAACACTGCACTGTTTAAAACTTTTTTATTGGAGACACAATTAAACTACCGTATCACAAAACATACAATGACAACGACGGACGAAAAATATGACACAAATCTATTTCTCAAATTCCTGTAGCCATAAAAAATGAAGATCAGTCAAAAAAACGATGTCATCATTTTTTAAGATGTTACCAAAGATCTCACCAAACTCGCCTTTTAAAACATTCTAAACATTTAACAATTTACTCGACAGCAGCGCTTCAATAACATAACGGACGGTTGTCAACTAAAGTTCTACTAACCTTCAACAGATGATACGCAGCGTAATAGTAGAAGGTGAAGATCCATATGGCACTGATGACCTTGATAGTCCTTGAATGTGTCGTTACATAACGTGATTTAAAAGGAGAGCATATCGCAATGTAACGGTTGATTGTGAGAGCTGTCAAAGTCAGGTTCGAATTGACAGATGTTACGCTGTCGTGAAGGTTCCAAACGGCTTCGCGTATCTCAGATGAGAATCTGGAAAAGTAAACTTTGTAACAAACTGAAAAAAAAAATGTCAGAACGACTAGTAGAAAGTCTTTTATAAATGGACGGGTTTCATCTGAGTTGTGAGCAGCGCGTGGAGGGGAGGTATAAGTTTGTAGTTCGAGGCCGCGTGGGGACTGAGGCATTCTAGGGGAAACAGTCAGCGCCGGCTTACTGTCCACGATCCAGCGGTCTTGCAGACATCGTTGTATACCGTAACTTGGCGTCTGAACCCTTGGTTACCTGCGAGAGGCCGGAACCGTCCCCCTGTCGCTCCCTTCCTCACCCAGCTGTTTCAGTGATGAGTCACCTACTAGCGTTAACACTGCACTATTTAACTTTTTTATGGGAGACAAAATACTAAATTTTTAAACATCATAGTTGAAATGTTTAGGAAAATATAAGCAAATTGATACTAAACACGACACTATTCCGTTTGTAAAAGCCGCCAGTAGAAAGCTCTTTACACAGCTACTTTTTGCAAAATCACATACTTATTATTTACATGTTTACGTACTTTACATACATTTGTGTCGTGTTTGGTGTCAATTTGCTTATATTTTCCTAAACATTTTAACAATGCTGAAAAAAATTTGAAATTGTGTCTCCCATAAAAAAGTTAAACAGTGCAGTGTTAACGCTAGTAGGTGACTCATCACGGAAACAGCTGGGTGAGGAAGGAAGCGAGGAGGGCGGTCCGGGTCCAAACGCCAAGTTACGATATACAGATAGTACCAACATCCGACACAGACTGAGGCGGCCGCTTCCCCCATCACCTTACTGACGCCTTGACCCACTGCGCACCCAAACTCCACAGCTCAGATGAAACCTGTCCATTTATACTAGGTTTAAAATGGGAGGTGTAGATGAGGAACATAACAAAACCTATCTACAAAAATACCTGTCAATGAGTTAACCTTAAAAAAATTAATAAATTGAACATACGTAACTTCTCAACTGATTTTGATCAAATTTTCGCGAAATGTAAAGATTTAGTGACCCTTGTGTAAAATCATAAATGTGAGAGAAACAATTAACTTAAAAGGATCGTGAAGGCCGTCATTTAAAACCCGTTTTTTCCGATTTACAAGTTTATAACACAGGCGGAGCAAGTTTAGGCCCTATTTAATCTTCTTTTTTTAACAGCGTCCATGATTCATTTTCTCTTTTTACCGAACTGAATTTATTGGTGAAAACAGTTTTTACTTGGTTTTGGGGGCGAGTGAGAGAGTTTCAGCATTGTTTTTATACAGTTTATTAAACTTAAAATGAGGTTAAAATTAAACAAACCAATTTTTTTTGTAAGTTCAAAATTAAAAACATCTTTTTGCGAATATTTGTAGGTTATGTCATCTGTCTACCACCATAACAAAGAAAAATAACAACTGCGACTTTCGTTCGCCCACACTGCAATTTTCAAATTTCGGCTATTCATCCGGTCCTGGTAGCTCAATGGTTACGGTCGTCACTTGAGTGGTACTCGAGATCGTGGTGCAACAGAAATAATTTCAAACTTCTGTTTTAAATTCTAAAATAGATTTTATCTTTTGTATTGTTTGAGACTTTATAACGGCAGTTTTAAATTATTTTTAGGTTAACTTATATAGTGCTTACTCTATTTGTGCGGATTCAAGTTGTGTTGTGATTGATTGTTTTTCGCACAACTAAACCGTTTATATGGCTTATTGTTAATTGGTAGCAATAGGGTCTGAATTTTGTATCTAGGTAATTTAACGACTTAACTGTACCGTCGTATTCTACAGGGAAAACACAATGGAAAAGTTTCGACCGCGTAATTTACCCCGTTTTATTGCTAAAGCAATTTTTCCGTCATTCCAACTTTGAATGCTTCTTACTCAAAAACGAAGACATTTGTTGAAAAACTGTTTTCACCATTGTTTTCCTTGTCAAATTTTACATCAAAATCATATATCACATGTTCACTTTCCTATTTATAAAAATAAAGTTTGATTCAATATGTCGGACAAAATTTTCTAACCTACAAAAAAGTATATATTTTTTTTAACTACTCAGTTCCGCATTTCTTTCTGCCTTCAAGTACCTCTCAGTTATGCAGTATAAAGCCGTTTACATATTTAAAAAAAAACCCTTTATTTGATTAATTAAAAATAGAAAGAAAAAAACATTTCGTTTATACTGTACTAAAAAGAGGACATTTTTTTTCTGTATTGTAAATTGTCTGTAAAATTAATTGACTTTAAAATATATAAAATAAAGTTTTGAATTTTGCTACACTGGTAAACGGTAACAGAAGAGATTTAAAGTATTATTATTATACTCTAAATATACTTTAACATATTTAGAGTATATCGTTTCTAAAGTTATCAATTTACAGTATCCTCAAGGTAGGAATGTGTCTGGGGTGGAGAGCAAAAGAGGGACCCCCCCACACTTCGTTGGTTGCGTTTGCTTCCAGCGGTACAACCCCAATAAAAAAATATAGACATCAAATGCTTCTATGTAAACGCGTACCCTATTTTCGTTTCTTTTATCGGTGTAAATAAGAATAAAACGTTTACAAAATTCTGTCACGAAGTTGTAACTTTAAGAATTAAATGTAGCTAACCAGTAATTTGTGTACCTAGTTTTCTTGAAATGGGTTGTATCGCCAAGTCAGGCTAGGGAGCAAGTAGAAGGGAGGACACGCCCTTACACCAGACACACTCCTAATCTGAGGCTACTGTAATTAACCCACACATAAACAGAATAACACCACACAACAAACTGAGCTTTATGTAATTTTTAACTTATAAATTCAACGTACTCACAATTCAAAATACCAAACTACAGCAAAGATAATCCAAGTGATGCTGTTTATAATGTCAGCTAACGCCAAACTGAAGAGGTAATAGTTGACACTACTGCGCATGCTCTTAATACGTACTATGATGTAGCATATGGTAGCATTCCCGACTACTCCGACGACAAGGATAACCATGGACATCCACATACAATACAAGACGAAACCTGTAAAAAGTTTCTCCAACAGTCCTTCATCCTCGGATCTCCCGGTGTTCCTAGAACAGAAATTATTAGAGTTAGCGCAAGCTAGGTATGTGTCTGTTACGCGCATGCGTAGATGTTGTCTACCCCCTCCACGATCATGTCAATGTGAAGCGGGACATCCATCTTAGATGAAATCTGAGTAGTGTTGTTTTAATCAGTTCTGTGATATTTTACAGTTTATACTCAAATTATCCGTAAAATTCAAGTCAAACTAGTGAAATAATTTGGAGTTTTAGTGGTTTTTTATACTGGGAAAATTGAACCTAACATCTGAAAATTATGATAAACATTTACAATTTTAGGTTTCATATATGTGTGATATAATTTATTTGGAACTATTAATATGTCCCTTTCAGGACATTTTAGAATTAGAACCCACATATCCAAATTAACCAAATCTAATCTAACCTAACCTAACCTAACCTAACCTAACCAACCTAACCTAACCTATCCAAATTGGGTAAAATATATTGATGGGCGCCATTGTGGTACTTACCCAGCCCCATCATACAATGTATACAAGCAGATCTGTAAAATGTATATTGGACATAGGAGTTAAATGTGAGCGTCTTTATCATTAGGACTTTATTCCACTGGAGTTCAGGTCAAGTACCCTTAGCCTTTATACTTTCAAGCTTTGTTTCTTATAACATTATAAAAGTTGTTCTCTCTGGCCTATAAGAACAGAATTGCTAGAACAAAGCGTCTTATTTTAAAATATCGTGACTTTCTTTAAGGGGTTGAAACTATTTACATCTACCAGCTCTCGTAACTGTACTTTCTTACACACATTCGTAAAAGAAAGAAAAAAATGGTACAAGAATATTGCACAAACTTTCTCACTCACCCAGCCTCAAAACAAAATAACCAAAATTAATCCTCACCAAAAAATCTCAGTTTTGTAAGTTGTCAAACAAAAAATGGAAATGAACGTCTTTGAAAAATAAATCTATATAATTAAATAAGATGCTAACCTAACCTTACCTAAAATAACCTAACCTAACCTAACCAAACCTAATCTAATCTAATCTAACCTAACCTAAGATAATCTAACCAAACCTATACCTAATCTAACCTAACCTAACCTAAGCTTACCTAATGTAACCTAACCTAACCTAACCAAATCTAACCTAACCTAATCTAACCTAACTTAACCTAACCTAACCTAACCTAACCTAACCAAACCTAACCTAACCTAACCTAATATAACCTAACCTAACCTAACCTAACCTACCCTAATCTAACCTACCCTAACCTACCCTAATCTAACCTAACCTAAGCTAACCTAACCTAACCTAATCAACCTAACCTAACCTAACCTAACCTAACAAATTGTAACGGTTTCAAGTAATTAATCTTTACATTCGCTACAATATAAACGAAATCGGTAGCGTTGATTTTGAGTAAACGCATATTTGGAAACAATCCCGTGTCAAAAATATTGTTTTATCACCAATAATTCACGAACCGGCATTTTTCATAAGATGGTAACCAGTTCGTTTTGTTTGAATCCTTAGAGACCACAAAATTTCATTAAAATCGTTCAGGTCGTTTTTCAAGGGCGTACCCAGGATCAAAACTGGGGGGGGGCAAGCCATGGTCATTCAATATACAATTGATTATTAAAATAGTTATTTCAAGAATTGTATTAAATTTCAGCAACAAAATGTATAATAAAGATTTATTTTTTTGCTTCCAGGGGGACAGCTAACCCCCCTGCCCCTCGCTGGGTACGCCCATGTCGTGTTTTAGATAGTCGTAATTTTGTGGTTTTTTTTTTATGACTGCTATCAAAAATGTTTACTTATAACAAAAAATTATACAAACCTCCCGAGCGATAACGCTGAAATATGTTCACATATCAAACATATAAACTGACTTAAGGTTAGGTTAGGTTAGGTTAGGTTAGGTTAGGTTAGGTTAGGTTAGGTTAGGTTAGGTTAGCTTAGGTTAGGTTAGGTTAGGTTAGGTTAGGTTAGGTTAGATTAGATTAGGTCAGGTCAGGTTAGATGAGGTTAGGTTAGGTTAGGTTAGGTTAGGTTAGGTTAGGTTAGGTTAGGTTAGGTTAGATTAGGTTAGGTAAGGTTAGGTTAGATTAGATTAGGTCAGGTTAGATGAGGTTAGGTTAGGTTAGGTAAGATTAGGTTAGGTTAGGTTAGGTTAGCTTAACTTACCTCGCGAGCGATATCGCCGAAATATGTTCACATATCAAACATATAAACTGACTTAAGAGAATAAAGTTAGTGTAAAAATATCAGTGTTTTACTAAAATCGACCTTTTAATGACGGTGATTAAGGTACATTTTTACCAATTAATATTGTATAAATTGCGGATTTAAATTCTGCATCCAGTGGTACCAACCTCACCTCTCTACGATGACAAATAGCGAAGTTATTGTCAAAAATATATTTTTCAAACTGTGACCTGACAAGAAAATGTGATCTGTCAAGGCTGAGTCACCGACACGAGCGAAGCGAGTGGAGGACTTTTAATACAGGGTGTGTTGTAAGTATGGTTACTTCTTTATACTGCATAACTGAGACATACTTGGAGGCAGAAACAAATGCGGTTCTGCGTAGTTTAAAAATTATACTTTTTTGTAGGTTTGAAATTTTTGTCCACCATATTGAATCAAATTTTATTTTTTTAAATAGGAAAGTGGACATGTGATATATGATTTTGATGTAAAATTTGACAAGGAAAACAATGGTGAAATCGATTTTTCGATAAATGCTTTCGTTTTTATGTTACAAGCATTCAAAGTTGCAACGGAAAAAATCGCGTTAGCAACGAAACTGTGTAAAATACTGCATAACTGAGAGGTACTTGAAGGCAGAAACAAATGCGGAACTACGTAGTTTAAAAAAAATATACTTTTTTCTAGGTTAGAAAATTTTGTCCGCCATATTGAATCAAACTTAATTTTTTTAAATAGGAAAGTGGACATGTGATACGCGATTTTGATGTAAAATTTGACAAGGAAAACAATGGTGAAAACGGTTTTTCGATAAATGCTTTCGTTTTTATGTTACAAGTATTCAAAGTTGCAACGGAAAAAAATCGCGTTAGCAATGAAACTGTGTAATAAATGCCCGGTCGAAACTTTTCTATTGCGTTTTTTCCTGCATCCAATAACAAATTAGAAAACAATTTTGAACCGTTAACACCCGCACATCAGCTTGTTTTACAAATGCACTATTATAATTAAATACAAATAATGTTTCAACTTACTTTTTAAACGTGTCGATCCAACTCATCCTGCTTGTATACTGGATAAAGTTGGAAACCACGTTGCGAAACCGCAATGCCTTGTGAAACCACGCGAGTTTTAGGCGTGTCGTAAATATTTTTAGCGTATGTTAAATAATTAATAATATTAATCCCATCTCGGGTCAGCAACAGATCGTTTAATATTCTGTGGACATTAAAAGAGGAGGTTATGTTGTGTTTTGTGGATGATACGTTTTTTTCACGTTGTCCAAGTGATTTTGAGAATGATGACTGTGTACGGGCGTCCTGAAAATTTGAGGGTGTAAAACAGAAAAATTATGATTTTCTCAAAAACAGACTGAAACGATTTTGATCAAATTTTTGCTCAAGTGTGACGTCTTAAGACCCAAACGAAACGTATTGGTCGCCATCTCTCGATAAATACCGACTCTTGAGTTATCAGTAAAAAACAAAAAAATCGATCGTAAGATGTGTAATGGCCAGCCACTTAGCCACTTAGCCGCTTAGTTACTTAGCCACTTTGCCACTTAACCACTTAGTCACTTAGCCGCTTTGCCTCTTAGCCACTTAGCCGCTTAGTTACTTAGCCACCTAGCCACTTAGTCACCTAGCCACTTAGCCACTTAGCCGCTTAGTTACTTAGCCCCTTAGCCACTTAACCACTTAGCCACCTAGCTACTTAGTCACTTAGCCAATGAGCCGCTTAGTTACTTAGCCGCTTAGTTACTTAGCCGCTTAGTCACTTAACCACTTGGCCACCTAGCTACTTAGTCACTTAGCCACTTAGCCGCTTAGTTACTTAGCCGCTTAGCTACTTAGCCACTTAGCCGCCTAGTTACTTAGCCACTTAGCCACTTAACCACTTAGTCACCTAGCTACTTAGTCACTTAACCACTTAGCCACTTAGTCGCTTAGCTACTTAGCCACTTAGCCGCTTAGTTACTTAGCCGCTTAGTTACTTAGCTGCTTAGTCACTTAACCACTTAGCCACCTAGCTACTTAGTCACTTAGCCACTTAGCCGCTTGGTTACTTAGCCGCTTAGCTACTTAGCCACTTAGCCGCCTAGTTACTTAGCCATTTAGCTACTTAACCACTTAATCACCTAGCTACTTAGTCACTTAACCACTTATCCACTTAGTCGCTTAACTACTTAGTCACTTAGCCGCTTAGTTACTTAGCCACCTAGCCACTTAACCACTTAGCCACCTAGCTACTTAGTCACTTAACCACTTAGCCACTTAACCATTTAGTCACCTAGCTACTTAGTCACTTAACCACTTAGCCACCTAGCTACTTAGTCACTTAGCCACTTAGCCGCTTAGTTACTTAGCCATTTAGCCACTTAGCTAATTAGCCACTTAGCCACTTGGCTACCTCTTAATCATTATTACAAATTATAACAATTATATAAAGTTATTAATAATAAGTAGTTGAGAAATTTTGCAATTAAATTAAGTTGCCAGATTAGAACAGGACACTGTGGCTGGGGACTTTGAAAGGAAACTATAACATCCGGGTTTATTTCGATAAGTAACCGAGTGGGTCAGTTCCCATACCCTACGTGACTTATTCAAAGTCCCTCTCTCTTATCTATTATTAGCCAATGAAATAACTAATATGATGGAAACTGTCAACTGTCGTTCATCTTGGGTGTGTCTCAAAGAGTAATGAAATTAACTTCAGGGCAGGGCCCGGAGACGGTGTTGTGCTCCTGCTAGTGATGGTCATCTCAACTTTCGGTAAGTCCTACCTCTAAATTGTCCGGTGGTGCAAGAATAGAATAATGTATATTAAAATATATTTAATAATCTTATAGTCATAAAATGCAATATCAAATACTAAATTAATTATTCAATGTTAATTGTAGAACTTTTTTTAAATATTGTATCTATTCAAAATTACAATATTAACATGTAAGGACAAATCAAATAATTTAATGTGTAATACAACTTTTTATTTTAATTATGTTACTTTAAATAATTTGTAATGTTTTTATAATTATATATATATATATATTTTTTTTTTAAATTGTTATTGTCTTTCTCGGGGTTTTAGGTCAGTGCCGGCTTATTCCAAATGTTATTAATATGAATTAAAAAAAAATGATAAATCAAATATAATACAAAAAAAAAATAATCAATCAATAAAATGTTGAATGTATTAATGAAAGAAAAAAATATGTATATATATATATATATATATATATATATAAAACAAATTTGATTAATAGTTCGAGTTCCTTCACCAATCACTTAAACAAAAAAAATATATTCCAACAATAACTACAAATCTCACCATTACTTCAATGTTTTCCCTTCTAATATTGTTTTTTGGTAATTGTTTAGTTCAATGTATTTAACCTTTTCTTCATATTCCAATAATTATTTCAATATTTCACTTCAACTATTATTTCCACCTTCTCAATCTCATTTAACACATTATATATATATATATCTCAACCGCACTTCTTAAATTCTCAAGACTAATGAAAAATTTTCTTTTTTCTTTTAACTGTTGTTTTTTCACCTGATTCACTGTTATTCACTCATATGTTTTTTTTTTTATTCACTTGCCCACTAGATTTTGTACTTGTGTGTGTAATGTTTATATATATATATATATATATATATATATATATATATATATATATAAATGAATTAATTTAGATGTATAATTTATATATTTAAATAATGAAATAAATTTTGAATAAATAAAATCTTTGAATAAACTCCATATAACTTATATCTAATTTTTTTTATATATTTTTTTAAATAAATAAACTTAAGAAATTTAAACTATAATATATATTTTGAATTGTTATAAATGAAATAAGATTATATTTTGAGATATGTAACAGTTTAAAAAATATGTGTTGTTCTAAACTGGGTTAATTAATAGTATATTATCTATGTAACTGAAAAACCATATTAGAATCATGTTTAAATAAATAACAGTTTAGTTCTACTCAATCAAGCACATACTAATTTCTAGTTTTTAAGAAACTCTCCTCCTCATAAAGTGGTAGTAATAGAACTTAAGTCCCTTGTTTGAACAAGTCAATCTGAGGTACCACATATTTTTGGTGGCAGCGGTGGGATTCAAAATCTCTTAACGGGATGAAAATCTCGTCTTGTGTTGTTTCATTTTGATCTGTGCAAAATATTTGGGGGGGGGGCATCTAGAATAAAATATGTGTCAAATTTAGCTGCAGAGCTGTTGATAGTTGTAGTGAGGAGGAAGAGTTAGTATTGAGTAATCCAGATCTAGTGTAATCTCAAGTGTAATCTATAGCTAATTTATAAGTTATTAGAAATAAGAAAAATCATCTATGTTGTATGTCAAGCTCTATTAATATTTTTGATTGTGATATGTATCATTCTGGCAGTCGGTACTTCTTGCAAATGGTTGGCACTTTTAAATAATTATTTCGATTAAAATTTTTTTAAATAAAATAATTTTTAAAATTTGTTTTTTCCTTAAAAGCTTAAAAACTGGGGAACCGCCGAGGGAAATTTAGGGGACAGGGAGTAAATTCAAGTCCAAATAGAGGGGATAGTAACCGGAACACAAGTACCTTTATGGAACCAAGCGTTAAGTACAAAATTGTTTATGAGGGTAGGTACTAGAAGCGCCGTAATCACAGCCTATAGGAACATGTTTCAGAAGTAGTTTTTCCTAATCCACTACCGGCAATACTAAACTCAAGTCTTAAATCTGACCAAGCTAATATCTACGACGTACCTCGCGAAACTAAATGAGTGCACCGGTATATTACCTACCAATTCGTGACCCTGATACTTTGCTAAAAGGAATATCGGCACTTTTGCGATCCCTAATCCAACGTGTAGTTAAGCGACACTTGAACGGTAGACCCAATTATACGAACGAGGCAAGAGTTCGTCGGGTAGTAGAAATTGAATTTGAATTTAAGAAAAGTAAGAGAATTTACACACTATCGCTCAGATGTAAACTAGATTAGATAGCATAGAAGTAGGTCCGGGTTAAAGACCTCAGTACAGCCAATGACTACATAAATACTATAAGACACGACATGGCAATGTTAAATATTCTACGCTTATTCTTGAGTTGACCAATACCCGCTAAAGTGTGGAACTGTCACTATGCTAGAAGTTGATGTGACTGGCGCTAGGTGGCTCTACGGTCAAACAATGTTTCAGTTGCGCACTGATGCCACATATGGGACCAGAGATGCGAGGGAAGGTCGAGAACCGCTTATCTCAGCGCACGAACTGACAACACTGACTATGCTGTGTCAACAGTTGTACAGTCTCAACCAAGTGGGATGCGTACAGTCAAGCACCAGCTGCTAGCGCTTTCTGATAGCTGTGTGTCAAACTTGTGACTATTTCCCTATCCTATGTCGTGTCTTATAGTATTTATGTAGTCATTGGTACAGCCGCCTTCATTAGAGAATGGAGAGGAGACGGACAAAGTATTCCCGTGCAGGAATTTTACCGAAAATTGGAACGAGCCGAGGAAATGAGCAGATGGACGGATAAAGATAAAGTAAATATCGTATCCTTGCAGGTCGGATTTCCCAATAGGCCCTGAAGGCCCGGGCCTATGGGCGCAAGCTCTCAGGCGGCGCACGGCCGAGAGAAAAAAAATTTAATATCTAGAAATAAAAATAAATAGCCATAACTTAAGATATTTTTTGAATTGATTACAAAAAAAAATCATTCTGATTTTGAAGTTCATTGGAACAAATAATTGTTGGTAAAGTTAAACTATTTTTCAACATTACGCATCAACTTCGTTACAACATAGGCTTGATATAATTTTTTAATAAAGGTTTTTGGGGATCTAGCTTTAACCAGACTAGGGGGCGGAAAAATTATTGGGCCTAGGGGCGCCAAAATGCTAAATCCGGCACTGTAATCCTTGAAGCTTAAGGGACCAGCAGCGCTGTACCTAGTCACCCAGTCGTGTTTAACAGAGGTTGGATTCACGTATTAACAAATTAAAGAAGCATTAATTGATAGATTTCGAAGCAAAGCGCCGGATCAATTTCACTACGTCAATCTCCAAAACGTGAGTCAAAGTAAAGACGAAACACACGAGTCACGAGATAGGTGTCGAAAGTTGTGTGCATTGACTATCCGAAAATCGGAAAATGCAGCAGAACAAAGAATAACCAATGAAGAAGCCGAGCGTAGACTGTTTGCAGCGTTCGTAAACGGTCTTCAAGGCCAAGCGGGAAAGCAATGCAGGTATAGATTACCCACTTCGATGCAAGAAGCCTTACAAATAGCAATAACAGTGTATAATGCTGAGATAGACAACCGAAAATGTCGAAATTTAACGAGACCAATTTTTAGAACCAGTATGATGTTTCCTGTGCAAGACACTAGGGCACGTAGCAAGTCTCTGTAGGGCCTCCAATCAGGATAGACATTCAAAAGATAGGAATAAATAACAAGGTAGACCCAGTGAAAACCGTGGAAATGGGTCATCTACCTCCAACAATTGGCAGAGAAACCAAAGTCCTAGAAATGAACCCAAACGAAGGAACAGTGTTACAATTGCCATAAGAGGGGGATGTCCAGGGATTGTAACGGTATGAGGAAAACAAACGGTGGTAATAAACAGGGAAACGACAGTTAGTTGGTCTATAGGCAACGCCCGTCTGTCAGACAGAAGTTAAAAATAGAAGTGAGTTGAAGCTAGGTTAAGTGAACACGAAAGAAGTTGGCGGTTGGGTCATAATGACTCTAATTTTTCCAAAAAACTTATTTAGTGTCTGATTTTTTTAATAATGTTAAGTTTGAGATTCTCCATGTAAATGCAAAAGAAAGAAATTAAATTCATTAGAAATATTTGAGATTAGGAGAATATTTTGTAAAGACTACAAACTGGTACTTAATGATCTGGTAGAATTTTTGACAAACTCAACTTTGTTAAAACCGTTGTTTTCCTTATGACCACATGTTTCCCGCGCCCTTTTACTCCCTCCCCCTTCTTCTTTTTTGTAATATATGTTAGTTTTAATATCTTCCTTAGTCTTTGTTAAGCTGCCTTGTAAATGCCGTTGCTGGCGAAACCATGGTCAGCAAGACTCAATTAAATTGTAGAATTTACTAAATATTGTGTTTGTTTTTCTTCATTAAACTTACATGTATTTAAATAATGATGACCTTTTAAAATGCATTACAGGAGAGTACACCATTTGCCCAGCTCCCAGCTGACTCGCCAGTCAATTCAAAACAACATGTTACTTGCATAGTATCAACATTTTTAGAAAATGTTACTGGAATACAACAGTCCTGTTGGAATGTAATCCTGCAAGATGAACCTTCACCTGTGTTTATCAGGTCGCCGTGCAGAACTCTGTGGATCTACAGCCTTCAAACAACATGGAGATGTCAGAAAGCAGCCTCTAAGTTTACAAGTAAAACCATTGTCCTTCAAGAAAATTGCATATTAAGATATGCACAAACTTGTCGTATATTTTCAGAATTAGTCCCTTCTACCCTTCTACCTGTTACTGAAGGTTCCTAGTTTAATTCTAAAAGAAATTCTATCCTAACACCATCTATTAAAATAGATTTACACCTAACCTAACATAACATAACCTAACCTAACCTAACACCATCTATTAAAATAGATTTACACCTAACCTAACCTAACACCATCTATTAAAATAGATTTACACCTAACCTAACATAACCTAACCTAACCTAACATCATCTATTAAAAATAGATTTACACCTAACCTAACCTAGCATCATCTATTAAAATAGATTTACACCTAACCTAACATAACCTAACCTAACCAAACTTACCTAACCTAACCAAACTTAACCTAACCTAACCTAACATCATCTATTAAAAATAGATTTACACCTAACCTAACCTAGCATCATCTATTAAAATAGATTTACACCTAACCTAACATAACATAACCTAACCTAACCTAACCTAAAACCATCTATTAAAATAGATTTACACCTAACCTAACAAAACATAACCTAACCTAACCTAACACCATCTATTAAAACAGATTTACACCTAACCTAACCTAACCTAACACCATCTATTAAAATAGATTTACACCTAACATAACATAACATAACCTAACCTAACCTAACCTAAAACCATCTATTAAAATAGATTTACACCTAACCTAACATAACATAACCTAACCTAACCTAACCTAACACCATCTATTAAAACAGATTTACACCTAACCTAACCTTACCTAACCTAACACCATCTATTAAAATAGATTTACACCTAACCTAACATAACCTAACCTAACATCATCTATTAAAATAGATTTACACCTAACATAACATAACATAACCTAACCTAACCTAACCTAACCTAACCTAAAACCATCTATTAAAATAGATTTACACCTAACCTAACATAACATAACCTAACCTAACCTAACCTAACACCATCTATTAAAACAGATTTACACCTAACCTAACCTAACCTAACCTAACACCATCTATTAAAATAGATTTACACCAAACTTAACCTAACCTAACCTAACATCATCTATTAAAATAGATTTACACCTAACCTAACACCATCTATTAAAATAGATTTACACCTAGCCTAACATAACATAACCTAACCTAACCTAACACCATCTATTAAAATAGATTTACACCTAACCTAACCTAACATAACATAACCTAACCTAACCTAACACCATCTATTAAAATAGATTTTAATTCCGTATTACCAAAATCTGAAACTAAACCTCTTCAAAGTAGAAATCTTTCGTCAAAAAGTTGCTTCTATCTTAAATTCTTTACCTGAGGATCTAGATGGATCCGTATCTTTAGACCATATTATAAAACAACTAGAACAGGACAAGTTCACCAATGAGCCCTCTTCTATAAACATTTATGTTTATGTACTTCTGGGAGTCCTTATTACATGTGTGACTCTAATAAATTCTTTGTCGTTTATAACGTAACTAGACGTTGTAGATCAGCTTCAATTTCACCCAAATCCGCAGTGAGGTTTCGTAAGAGAAGAAGAACGAGGCATGATTGTACAGCTGAGACCATACGACGACCAGTTTCAATCTCCATAATCACCTTAGATACACAGGAACCAGCCAGTGTCATCACCGACAAGAAATCATCAAGACAACAACAACAATATGCAGATCATTCCACCGACAACTCAGTGAAATTTGTGAAGTTATCATTCAAAAAGTCAATAAAGTGTCGGTGAAGTGTGTGAAAAAACAATGTGTCAATCAAAAGTAGTAATTATATAACCAAAAGGTTGCTAAGAATTGTTTGATTTATATTGTTTTTGTAAGTATATATTATTTGAAAAGAAATATCTTCCATTTTTACTATTTTCACTTTTGCTTTGATAAAGGTAAGAAGTCCGCAAGAATGTAACATTTCAATAATTACCCATAGCAACGATATAGGGTGTCCCGGAACTCTCTGGAACATTTCATAAAAAAATGTTCCTCAGGTCGAGGCAAAGGGTTTTATAACTCAAGATTTAAATAAGATAGAAACTCGAAATTTGATATAAATATATACCTTAATAGGTATAATAAGTGTATAAAATTTCGTTGCTGGAACTAAATCCATTTCAAAATGGCGGCCGTTTAAATGTTTAATGTCAAATTCCACGAAAACCGTTAGCTATAAAACATTATTAAGATAGGTAAAAGATGCACAATTAAAAGACAAATCGAATGATACCTTATTTACTAAAATCGAACAATAAACAACCAAGTTGTGACAATTTGTGCAAATCAATGTAATTTCCATTTTGCAAGAATGAAACCTAACCTAAACCAACAATGCTTTACTAATAAACAGCTGATTCATTTTTAACATGTAGTGGACAGAAAACAGCTGATTAATGATACGCAGCGTCTCATAATATGTGCTGTTAAACAATGTTTTAGGTAGACTATGTATTGTGGTAGTATGGAAATTACATTGATTTGCAAGAATTGTCACAACTTGGTTGTTTATTATTCGATTTTAGTAAATAAGGTGTCATTCAATTTTTCTTTTAATTGTGCATCTTTTACCTATCATAATAATGTTTTATAGCTAACAGTTTTCGTGGAATTTGACACTAAAACATTTAAACGGCCGCCATTTTGAAATGAATTTAGTTCCAGCAACGAAATTTTATACACTTATTCTACCCATTAAGGTATATATTTATACCAAATTTTAACTTTCTATCTTAAATAAATCTTGAGTTATAAAACCCTTTGTCTCGACCTAAGGAACATTTTTTTATGAAATGTTCCAGAGAGTTCCGGGACACCCTATATATATATATACCCTTGCTACGTTGACGCAAGTTTGGTGATGTCATAGAATCATCAAGTAGAGTCATACATTGCGTCTAAAGAAACTAGAGCATTGGTCAGATTCAATGATTTATATTTTGTAGGTGTCATAAACCTAAATTTTCATAGGTTATAAGCATTGCTGGTTAAGTTAAATTAAATACAAAACATAGTAAAAATATAACAACATTGAGAGTCATATTACTTTATAATAACTGAATATTAGTTAAATGCTTAAATACCCAAATATAATCAAGAAATATATTTCCTTTTTTAGCAAGTAGGAGGCGAGAGATATGGTTGATTCATAATTCTAATCATAGACTCTTTGTCTTATCAGTTGCGGTGGTGGTAGCAGTTTGTACACAGCTTATCAGGAGACTTCCTTTGTTTACAACAGCTAAAAGATATGACTCCCGACCTATCGTAATATTTTATTTTTATTTCCGTTTAGATGTAAGCATCACAAGACAACTTAGAGCTAGCCTAATGCAGTGAATTCCAAAAATTTAAGGAAAGGATTGTTTTAAACCTAAGCAATCTTTTAAAAAAGAGGGAGTAATGTAGTGGCCAGCCACTTAGCCACTTAGTTACCTCTCAATCATAATTACAAATTATAACAATTATATAAAGTTATTAAATAGTAGTTGAGAAATTTTGCAAATAAATTAAGTTGCCAGATTTTAACAGGACACTGTGGCTGGGGGCTTTGAAAGGAAGCTATAACATGGTTCATTTTGATAAGTAACCGAGTGGGTCAGTTCCCATAGCCAACGTGACTTCAAATTCCCTCTCTCTCTTATAATTATTAGCCAATGAAATAACAAAAATGATGGAAAGTGTCGACCATCTTGGGTGTGGCTCAAAGAGTAATAAAACTAACTGCAGGGCAGGACCCCGAGAGGGTGGTGTTGTGCTCCTGCTAGTGATGGTCATCTCAACTTTCGGTAAGTCCTACCTCTATATTGTCTGGTGGTGAAAGAATAAAATAATGTATATTCCAATATACCATGTGTCCAAAAAGTCCCATCCCCGTCATATTTTTTTTATTAATGTAAATTGACAGATTTGCTTTGGGGAAAGTTTAGATAACCAAAGGAGGAGTTTTTTGAAGTATCAAAATTTTCAACCCTTACCCCCAAAATGGGGTAGTTTGGGGGTAACTCAAGAATTGTAAATAGCAACCCCTATTGAGTGATACCTCATTTTAAAGGTCTTTTCTAAATAAGAATAATGACGCAAACCAGAGGTCTCTAAGTTCATCCTACCCAACATAGCAATCAATCGAATTGTGAATTTTACGTTAATAATTACACCGGAAATGTTACGAAATGTACAACAAACTTTTGAGTCCAGAATCTATTTCTGCCAAAAAGTAAATGGTAGCCATTTCGAGAACTTAATCTGAGCTAAAAATAAAAAAAAACAAGGTAAGGCTCTTACCATCATTTTACCAACATAGAGCATTTTGTAATGTAATAAAAACAACCGGAGTTTGTAGGTTAACATTCACAATTCGATTGGTCGCTATGTTGGGTAGGATGAGCTTAGAGACCTCTAATTTGCGCCATTATTCTTATTTTGAAAAGACCTTTAAAATGAGGTATCACTCAATAGGGGTTGCTATTTAAAATTCTTGACTTACCCCCAAACTACCCCATTTTGGGGGGTAAGGGTTGAAAATTTTGATACTTCAAAAAACTCCTCCTTTGGTTATCTAAACTGTCCCCAAAGCAAATCTGCCTATTTCCATTAATAAAAAAAATAAGAGGGGGTGGGACTTTTTGGACACATGGTATTTAATAATGTTATAGTCATAAAATGCAATATCAACTACTAAATTAATTATTCAATGTGAATTGTAGAACTTTATTTAAATTGTACCCAAAATTACAATATTAACATGGAAGGGCAAATCAAATAATTTAATGAAATAAGATTATATTTTGAGATATGTAACAGTTTAAAAAAATTTTTTTGTTGTTTTAAATTGGGTTAATTAATAGTATATTATCTATCTAACTAAAAAACTATATTAGAATCATGTTTAAATAAATAACAGTTTTGTTCTACTCAATCAAGCTCATACTAATTTCTAGTTTTTAAGAATCTCTCCTCCTCATAAAGTGATAGTAATAGAACTTAAGTCCCTTGTTTCAACAGGTCAATCTGAGGTACCACAAATGGTTGGAAACGAGTTAATTTCTCAAATTCTACCCTAGAGATTTATTTCAAATTTTAGTAAAATGTGTAGATTTTACCCTGTACAAAATATAAAACACTGCAAATCCCTACCACAATCAAACTTGTGGTAGAGGTTTCAGTGTTTATTGTTCACATTCACCACAGTGCTTATTGAACACCCTGTACAAAATATAAAACACTGAAATCCCTACCACAATCAAACTTGTGGTAGGGGTTTCAGTGTTTATTGTTCACATTCACCACAGTGCTTATTGAACACCCTGTACAAAATATAAAACACTGAAATCCCTACCACAATCAAACTTGTGGTAGGGGTTTCAGTGTTTATTGTTCACATTCACCACAGTGCTTATTGAACACCCTGTACAAAATATAAAACACTGAAATCCCTACCACAATCAAACTTGTGGTAGGGGTTTCAGTGTTTATTGTTCACATTCACCACAGTGCTTATTGAACACCCTGTACAAAATATAAAACACTGAAATCCCTACCACAATCAAACTTGTGGTAGGGGTTTCAGTGTTTATTGTTCACATTCACCACAGTGCTTATTGAACACCCTGTACAAAATATAAAACACTGAAATCCCTACCACAATCAAACTTGTGGTAGGGGTTTCAGTGTTTATTGTTCACATTCACCACAGTGCTTATTGAACACCCTGTACAAAATATAAAACACTGAAATCCCTACCACAATCAAACTTGTGGTAGGGGTTTCAGTGTTTATTGTTCACATTCACCACAGTGCTTATTGAACACCCTGTACAAAATATAAAACACTGAAATCCCTACCACAATCAAACTTGTGGTAGGGGTTTCAGTGTTTATTGTTCACATTCACCACAGTGCTTATTGAACACCCTGTACAAAATATAAAACACTGAAATCCCTACCACAATCAAACTTGTGGTAGGGGTTTCAGTGTTTATTGTTCACATTCACCACAGTGCTTATTGAACACCCTGTACAAAATATAAAACACTGAAATCCCTACCACAATCAAACTTGTGGTAGGGGTTTCAGTGTTTATTGTTCACATTCACCACAGTGCTTATTGAACACCCTGTACAAAATATAAAACACTGAAATCCCTACCACAATCAAACTTGTGGTAGGGGTTTCAGTGTTTATTGTTCACATTCACCACAGTGCTTATTGAACACCCTGTACAAAATATAAAACACTGAAATCCCTACCACAATCAAACTTGTGGTAGGGGTTTCAGTGTTTATTGTTCACATTCACCACAGTGCTTATTGAACACCCTGTACAAAATATAAAACACTGAAATCCCTACCACAATCAAACTTGTGGTAGGGGTTTCAGTGTTTATTGTTCACATTCACCACAGTGCTTATTGAACACCCTGTACAAAATATAAAACACTGCAAACCCCTACCACAATCAAACTTGTGGTAGGGGTTTCAGTGTTTATTGTTCACATTCACCACAGTGCTTATTGAACACCCTGTACAAAATTACAACAAAAAAAATACGGTTCAAGAATAATTTAAATACAAACAAATGTACCTTGATCCTATTTAAAAGCTCTATTTGTGATAAGGACACAACACAAACGAAACAAGCTATGTAGGTTTTTTTTTTTTTTTTTTTTTTTTTCTCAATACAACACACATAGGTTAATTTCCATTTTTTTATTGACAGCCACAAAATTGGCATTTTTGGTGCCGCTTAGTTTTAGTTTTAACGATGGGTAAATAAGAAAGTTTGTGCAATATTCTTATAGTATTTATTTGGTTTTATAGATAGGTGTGTGTAAGTTACAATGTGTCAATTCTTATTACAGTCTGCAATTATCTCTGGTACATGCAAGTATGGATGTTTCTTCTACTTTCTTGGTGGGCGCCAAAAATTTATTATTTTCGAAAAATAGTTGAAATTTGGAGTGACCAAAATATAAATGCTTACAACATTACTTTCTAGGCCCCAAAAGGTTTGTTGCCCGTGGAAATATGGAATTGTGGGAACATTGAAGTCAATTTCTCTTGTATCTGTGTGTAAGTTATAATCCAAGATTGAAACTTATACTAATACAAAACTTATTATACTTACACACAGAGAGGAGAAGAATTATTGGCTAATTAAATGCAATTGTTCCATTATAAATAGCAGCAATTAAAAACGTGAGACAAATTTCTAAATCTAAAAAAATGGAGCCAACGATTCTGATCAAACTTTGTTCAAGTGTAACCTCTAAGGTCCCAAACAAAACGTATTGTCAACATCTCTCCAAAAATACCAGTTTGTGAGTTATTAGTAAAAAAACAAAAACAAATAATCAGCCAAAAGGGTGTTGTAAACAAATTAATTTCTCAACAGATTTCGTACAAATTTTAGTGTACAAAATTGCAAGTAAAAAATAATATGGTTCAGGAATAATTGAAAAAAAACATAAAAATGAAACTTGAGCACATCACAAGCGCAATAAACATATAATTTAGTTTTTCAAAGACGGCGCTCATAGTTCCACTTTTTGAGTGACCACTAACCAAACTGACTTTTTTGGTGATTAGTTTTGGTTATTTACTTTTGAGGATAGGTAACTGAGAAAGTTTGTGCAATATTCTTATCGTATTTATTTGGTTTTATAGATAGGTGTGTGTTAGTTACAATGTGTGACAATCTTATTACAGTCTGCAATTATCTCTGGTACATGCATTATAGATGTTGCTTAGCTCCTTACGTATATGCAGCCATCAATACAGCAAAGTATTGCAATATAGCCTAGGCGAACAATTGAAGGCGAACTTGCATTTCATCGCTTTGTCGTGTAAAAAAAACAATTAAAACCCCATAGCTCTCGATTACTTTAAAACGGTCAGTGTCTGAAGAGAACAAGAGTTGGTCAAGAGTGACCTATATAACATGAAGGAAGCTGTACATCCAGTTAGGGTCCCTCAGGATTGCTAAACTCATACTATAGTAAGCTCCTGAGTGTTACTTTATCGCAGGTATCCTCAAATTTTACCTTTCTCATAATTTTTTTTTTGGAATCCTGTCTGTTTGTCTGTCTATAGCTAAAACGTAGAGACCAATTTTAATGTACATATATATATATTTTTTAATATTAAATATTTAGAAGTTCTTGACGTAAGTAAACATAAAATATGATTTCATCAAAATCGGCTTAGCGGTTAAATTTTGCTCAAACGTAGCCTCTGAGGAAAAAAATCAGTCAAGGTTTTTTTTAATTTACTTTACAGATTTCGTCAAATTGTGATCGTTTGGAAAATCGTAAATAAACCAATGAAACAACCTTAAGTCCTATTTAACTTTTTTATTTACGGCGTCCATTTTTTATTTTTTGATCACCATCCTGTGTATAGTACCTAACTTTAGTTTCACTCTCTGAATAAAGAATTTTGATCTCTACAAAATTCCATTTATCTCATATCTCCAACAAAATTTGAAACAAAGATATTAAGCCTTTCTGATATTTTTGAACATTCTAAAAATATTATTTTATGAATTTTAGCACATCCTGTGTATAGTACCTAATTTTAGTTTCACTCTCTGAATAAAGAATTTTGATCTCTACAAAATTCCATTTATCTCATATCCCCAACAAAATATGAAACAAAGATATTAAGCTTTTCTGATATTTTTGAACATTCTAAAAATATTATTTTATGAATTTTAGCACATCCTGTGTATAGTACCTAATTTTAGTTTCACTCTCTGAATAAAGGATTTTGATCTCTACAAAATTCCATTCATCTCATATCTCCAACAAAATTTGAAACAAAGATATTAAGCTTTTCTGATATTTTTGAACATTCTAAAAAATATTATTTTATGAATTTTAGCACATCCTGTGTATAGTACCTAATTTTAGTTTCACTCTCTGAATAAAGGATTTTGATCTCTACAAAATTCCATTCATCTCATATCTCCAACAAAATTTGAAACAAAGATATTAAGCCTTTCTGATATTTTTGAACATTCTAAAAATATTATTTTATGAATTTTAGCACATCCTGTGTATAGTACCTAATTTTAGTTTCACTCTCTGAATAAAGAATTTTGATCTCTACAAAATCCATTTATCTCATATCCCCAACAAAATTTGAAACAAAGATACAGTATTAAGCTTTTCTGATATTTTTGAACATTCTAAAAATATTATTTTATGAATTTTAGCACATCCAGTGTATAGTACCTAATTTTAGTTTCACTCTCTGAATAAAGTATTTTAAATCTCTACAAAATTCCATTTATCTCATATCTCCAACAAAATTAAAACCAGAGTTATTAAGCTTTTCTGATATTTTTGAACATTCTAAAAATATTATTTTATGAATTATTTTAGCACATCCTGTGTATAGTACCTAATTTTAGTTTCACTCTCTAAATAAAGGATTTTAATCTCTACAAAATTCCATTTATCTCATATCTCCAACAAAATTTGAAACAAAGATATTAAGCCTTTCTGATATTTTTGAACATTCTAAAAATATTATTTTATGAATTTTAGCACATCCTGTGTATAGTACCTAATTTTAGATTCACTAATTCAATAGAGGACGTTAATCTCTACAAAATTCCATTTATTTCTTATCTCCAACAAAATTAGAATCAGAGTTGTTAAACAAATATACCAGAGACTTTCTGATATTTTGAACATTAAAAAAATCAAATTTTAAAAATTCTAGCACATCCTGTATAATGTACCTAATTTAAGGTTCACTCTGTGAATAGTCGATTTTGATCTCTATAAAATTAGAACCAGAGATATTAAAATAAAACAAGTCATTGTTATTTTATAACCAATATAAGTCTATTTGAATTAAACAAATTATTACATGTAGACCCAATAATGAGGGAAGATTAGCACATGATACTGCCTGTATGAAATCCATCTCTCTCAGTTCTGGAGCATGGCTGCCTTTACTGCAGTTGTAATAAGTGTTAAGTTTCATAATATCCTTCCTGCTAAACCCTCGCCGTTGTCCAATCGCATTAACTTTGGGGTTTATCTGAAATAAAACACAAATAAAGCATTGCACAGACTCTTATCGATGAAATCCCCAAAACCAAATAAAAATGTAACAAAGTTAATTATCACCAAAAAATAATCAGTAGTTATCAATCAAAAAGTGAAAATGATTTGTTACACCAGAGGACCAAATGTGATATAGTTATTTGTTATTATACGCTTATAAAGGATAGAATGATTAACGTAAACATATTTATGTGGAGGTCCAGTTAAATTATTGACTTACATGACAAACAAAACATATACTAACAAAAATAAACATGAAATTCAATCATCCACGAATGAGATGTAAATTTATATAAATTGTTTCATAGCTTTTGGTAAATCCTTTGTCAGCAGTTGTAACACTTTTACGAGTGAATCTTCCACGCCCACATGTGCTAGTTAGCTAACATTCACACAGTTGCGGGAAACGTCAGCCCTGGTTATTGGTTAAGACCAGACGTTTGAACCGCTTAAGTTCCGGAATGGGAGTTTTGGAAAACGTGCTAGGACTTACCCGTTAAATATATTTCGACGCTAAATACGCTTAGTCTCAACTCAAAGTAATCACTATGTTCACAGCCAGCTTATAATGAGTTATAATTACTTTACTAAACCAACTTACTAATTAATATAATTGATTAGCTTATGGTTACAATTTACTGTTAGGGACAGGGCGTGATGGAAGAATTATGTTAAACCCTTTAGGCCATAATAATTCTTTCTTAATTTACAGGGTTGACCTACGAATGACTGCGTAGTCCCCGGGGGTCGATCAGACCCCACAATTCGCGGTTTAGGCAGTCATTTAGGTCAATTACTCACGAAATAAGAAACCACGCGAACTTACAACTGCTCCATCGAAGCACTCGCTGACGACTGAGTAGACTGGCTTGCGTCTGCTGGCTATGTGCACGCATCGCCTCGCTTATCTTTGGCGGAGATCCCTCAAAGTCGGGTGGATCACCACACAGTTTACACTCAAATCATAGATGTTCATATTTACACAATTCACTCAGTGTTTGATTGTTCTTTTGGATTCACTTTGTAATGAAACACACTTACGTAGTGAACAAATAAAGCTTTTTTTTATCCATCGTTGCATTAACTTGGACTTGTTTCTAACTGGCATCGTGATAGATAAAGATAACACATGATATGTTAACTTTAAGTAGGTCCATCGCCTTAACACTGTAAAGAAATGGGTGTGAGAGCATAGTGAGGTGGTTACCAAAGTGAAACCTGAGTGTGTCTGCCAACTTGGTGTCGGTTTGTTGGAACGTTTATTAAAAGTCGTTAGGACATAGTGTCACCTTGTTTTGACCAATCATATTGTACTGTGAAAAAGTGTAAACCGAAGGTAAGAAAGGAAGGAAGGTCCTCATTGGACAGTTTAATAATTAGTCACACATGACTTGGATTGTTTGCAGTGTTGGTGACAGTGAAAACAGTATTTGTAGTAAGTTAGGTGCTTGATTACTAAACAGACACTGTCTACGAAAGAATATTTATATATTTAAATAATAGCCTAAACTTATTTTACTGGTGGCATGAACACATTCTCAATTTCTTACCTGGAGCATCAACTACAAGATTATTTTTTGCAAGGAGGTCCCAGGAGTCCAGTTCTGATTAAAACAGAATTTTTTAACTGAAAAGTCACGTTTTTTGTAAAAAAATGTATATCTCGAAAAACAAAGCGATAAGATGAGGCTTCTTTTACAATTACAATTATTTCCTTTTATCTCCTATTGGAGCATAGGGCGTCCAGAAGAGCTCTCCATCTGTCCCTGTCTCCAGCAAGTGCCTTCACTTCTCCCCAAGTCTTGTTAACCTCTTTTGCTTCTTTAATAATGGTCCTCTTCCAGGTTTCTCAGGGTCGACCTCTTCGTCTGACACCTTGCGGGTTCCAATCTAGGGCCTCTTTCTCAATGGTTCCATCTGGCTTCCTCAGTGTATGTCCTAACCACCTCCACTTCCTCTCTCGAATCTGCAGTTTGACCTGAATTTGACCTGTTTCTCTCCATAAATCTTCGTTTGTAATGATCTCAATGAATGTTCATGATACGGCGAAGACACCTATTGATGAAAACTTGCAGCCGAGACGAGACAAAGATGAGGCTTACTATGGTCAATTTTGTTGCAAATGAAGTGTACTATATTTTTTGGCACATTGTTTACCGTTCACCCTGTATAAGTTTTGTTAGACCTATGTTGTGTTTAAATGTTGTATCCCAGATTTAAGTCTTACAGTGTGACACCTACAATAGCATAAAAATATATTTAATACCGTCTTCCTTATGAAAAACATTATAGACTAAAAACTACCTTTGGCACTATCGTAGGCCACGAGTTATTCGTCATCGCACACAGTCTATAGTGCATCAGACTGCCAAAGTCATAACCGATTTGTAAAGCAATCGGGACTATTCCTGGGTTCACTTCACGAAAGTTATTCCTGAATTCTGGAAAATAAAAACAGAACAAAATAAATCTCTAAACAAATAGTCTCTGAATAATTGGAATTGAATAAAAAAAGTTTTAAATATTTAAAATATTCCCACAGACAAAAATACATACAATCCCCACAGATGGATGGACTGCATATTTAAATATATACGAGGGCTGTTCAAAAATTAACTTTCAAATTCAAGTAATTCCCATAGCAACAAACATTATTTAATGTTCATTGTTTGGTGTCCAAGTCACTTTATATAATATATTGAGTAATAAATTATTTATGGTACCCTCATGTGACTTTGTATTTGTCTTATTACAAAAACGCGTTTCGGAGTCGTAGCTCCATCTTCAGTATTTCATTCCGTAGAGGTCGTCAAAACATTAAACTTGATTTGTGTGTATAGTGTTTATGTTTTTTTTTCAAGTTTAATGTTTTGACGACCTCTACGGAGTGAAATACTGAAGATGGAGCTACTACTCCGAAACGCGTTTTTGTAATAAGACAAATACAAAGTTACATGACGGTACCATAAAGGTAATAAAAATAATTTATTACTCAATATAAAACATTATTTGTTGTTGCAGTCAGTAACTATTAATTTCAAAACAATTTTTAATCCTGTTTCTTGTTATGCTGGTTGTAAGCTAATTTTAAAGGAGCTTTTCCGTTGTTAGGTTCGTGCGGTGATTCAATTTCTGCAAGCACAACGACAGAATGCTGCTGATATTCATCACCGCCTGTGTCAAGTTTACAGAAATAACAGTAACAGTGCTGTGGGAGATTAGTGGGATGTGCAGACAACTATGCATTATGAAGAAGGAAGAATGTCATACAATTGTGACTGATTATTGGTTCAAAAGTTGAGCAAACTGTACTATGAAAGTACAATTCACAATTCCTCAGTTATCAGAGGATTTCCTTCCTAGAAACACTCCTACAAGGAATTGTTACTGCCAAATTGGATTTTTCTAAGCACTTACGCACTGTCCAATATGGGTCTGTTAGCATTTGACTGATCATCACGAAGAATGGGTACAGCATTTTTTTATCTCTACGATGAAACTGGGGATACCTATCTGAACAGAATTGTGAATGAGGATTTGGGGAATGGGGAATAGTTTAGAAAATTTCAACTATAAACAGATACTAAAACCTATCTACGGCTGAGCCGAGCAATATTGATATCATTTATAGGTTTATAAACAGAGTACAAAGCAACATCGTTGATACTTCTTAGTATCTACTTAATGCACACTTACACAGAGATAAATATAGGTAGTATAGTTGAAGAAATACGAAATATGACTAAAAAGCACGATAGACCAAACAAATGTGGAGGCAATTCAACTGCTCAACAATAGGGAGTTAGAAGATTATAAAGAACAAAACTATCAAAGCTAGTAGTGGGGTGAGAGTGCAATAAACAGCTTAAACTAAGAGACATCAATGGACATGTGACTGTCTCCACTTCTTTTGACCAGCTGGAAGCTCCGGCTGGCTGGAGACCGCGTACACTTTAGCCAAATCTTGTCAGGATGAGCCAAGGAGTCGGGTTATGACGCTAATGAACGCACGCAACGCAAGTTAAATTAAATGTTCTCTCTTATTTTAGCGCCGAATTAGAAGATTACAGAAATAATTATAATTTATAATAAAGACATAACGGCTAGATAAAGCCTTAATAGTGGCCGAAAAGCAACCGATTAATTATATATAGCATGTGGCCAAAAATGGACTGACCTCGTCCGGTAGCGGTCTGCCGTTCAACTTCCTTCTCGCGGCTCTCGGAACAGACTCTCTCTCGGCTCGCTAGTTCAAGCCCTCCACTCCTTGTCTCTCCCCCCTTCTACGTAATCTTGCACTGCTCAACAAAATTGCAAGTGCCAATTGATATTTTATTATTTAGAATCCCTTCATTACATCCGAATTTATACCTATTATAGTTTTTGTTTGGTGGGCTCCTTGGCTGGGCCACATCAGTTCAAATATAAGCTGCTAGTTTTAAGACTAAGTGCAGTAATAACTTTCCTTTTTAAATCCATTTTCATTTTCATTTATGCATATAAATTGCAATTACAAATTTAACAAAAGACTAGATTAGTTAATCAACGCAAGAAAAATAGAAACAAAAGTTTTTTCAAAACAAAACAAAAACTGTAGTTACAAAAATTGAAATCTATCTGACCTTCATTTAGGTAGATTGTAGTTACAATATTTGCTCTACAAATACATATAAATTGTCTAAAGGTAAAAAGTGTATAAAATTACCAGGTTTGATGTTGGTGTAGTTTATAAACACGTATTTATTCCTGTCTGGACGCATATGTTCGTGTATAAAACCAAGCGCATGCATCAGTTCATGCATCGGTGTACCAATTGTTTTAAAACAGCTATTTCCCAAGTGTAAAACTTGGGGCCCTCCTTGTCTCCCAATACTCGATGCACAAACGAACGTCAATGTTGATCCAATAATTAGAAAATCTTTCTCGTTTGTGTGTTTTTTAAATGTGATACAGGTTCTTTTATGGTACTCATTCATTGCTCGGATTACCAGTTGTCTTCCGTTAACACCTGTCAAAATTATTAGTCATAATTAAATTAGGATTTCAATAATATTATCTCTAGGATAGTTGACGGCATGGGTTTTCCCTCTGTTTTACACTATTTCTCCGCCTTCATTAATTAAACAGGCATAAAGTAAGATTATAAGCAAAAAACTATAACTCACCTTTATAATTTTTTGTATTAAATATCTGTTTATAACGTCCTAGGTTTTGCAATCCCCATTCGTCATTCATCTCTATCACTCCACAGATACTCCTCCAGTCCTCTTTCCTCTCATTTATATCAATCTGTCAACTCTTCGGAGGTCTACTTTGCTTCCTTCTTCCTCGCTGCATCTGTTTAGGTATTCTTGCATCTACCATCCCAAACCATACCAGTTGCTTGTCTTTGATGTAATTTTATACTATACATAACATATTTCTGATTTAGGAAATAAATTTGATTTCCGGAAGCTTCATTTTGGTATTTTTAAACATCAAAATTTATTTGAAATATCCCCTTCTGGAAAGCTTCCAAGGTTTATGTTCTTGTTTTGAGTAATAACTTTCAAAAGTAAAATTTTTAATGATGATATATTGTTTAATTCAAATTAAAGCGTCAATTCAAGTTTTGTGTATAATATACCTAATTTAAAGGAACGTCATTTATAACTAAACACCATCAATTCTTATTAGTGAGCAAGATTTCTATTTAGGCCAGTAATGCACAAAAGGCCTAAATTTCTAGAAGGGTACCAGATTGATTTAGAGATCCCCTTCATGTGTTGCACTTCCTAAAGAAGTTGAGGCTTCTATAGATGGAAGTTCGCTGTCTTAGAAGAAGTAAGAGGGTGTAATAGATCTTTAGAGGTCGCAGTGCATTCCACATCACACATTACATAACTTTCTTTATAGCCTACAATATTAATATGAAAAAGTAAATCTAATTGCATTGTTCTGTCTCTAAGTATTAAATAAAGCAATAAAGCTTAAGGTTTCAAATATTTTAATAATATAAATGAGCTACAATTGTTTCGCCTTGTGGCATCATCGGGCATCTCATAGTCAGTTGCCTGATGATGCCGCAAAGCGAAACAATTGTAGCTCATTTATATTATTAAAATAATTTTGAAACTTTAGCTTTATTGCTTTATTTAATCCTTGAATATGGAGTTTTAGCAAGTTTTAATCTGCTGTTACGTTAAAATTGTTCTGTCTTATTTAACTGTAAGAAAAACCTAAAAACTCACCAACCAAGTTGTGAAATACAAACGGGACTGTTGCATTAGGCCAGCGTTCTCCAAGATATTCCTGTGGGATCATGTTGGATATATCCAGTGTGTCATTATTAGCAACAGCTTCTTCTTCTTCTTCTTCTGTTATCTGTTGCCCTTGATATTTCAATTTGTAATTATGATTTGAAGGAATGATGTCACCTTCAATAAAATCTCCAGCTTCTTCAGGACTGGTATACGGTATTTCTGTAACACACAATCAATGCTGAAGTAAATGGTATGGTATTACAAATAATTACTGTAAAACTCATTGTGTTTGTATCCAAGTCACTCTTTTTTATATAATAAAAGAACAATAATGTCCGTCTATGTGACTTTTTTAATAATAAAGTAGTTACTTACTTTATAATCATATGACGCGTTTCGGAACTCGTTCCATCTTCAGAAAATAGCTCTGCTGAGGTCGTTAAAACATTAAAATAAATTATTACACAACACATATATCGCAACACATATACACATACACGCGCACATTAACACAGAAAATATCAACGCGTGTGCACACCATCGAATACGTTTAATACACTGATCCCTAATCTGCAGTACCGCTTATTGTTTGTGTTTCTTATCTATTCCTCTAGCAAAGTCGTACATCAAGTTGGACTTAAAATTCAATTGGTCATTCAACATATGTTCTGGACTTTTTAACTGCGCTTTATATATTTCATATTCCTCTAGCGCGTCCATTTGTTTGCTCTTCTTGCATATGTGAATTGGATGTAAGTTGCTTTCAAAATTAGAATACGAGTGGTTTTCTTCTATAATGTGGCGTGCGTAGTTAGATTTTGCATACGTCACTCTGTTACTTGGAAGATGTTCTTTATATCGTTTTTTAAATTGTCTCCCAGTTTGCCCTATATAGAAACACTCGCATTCATCACAATTGATTCTATATACCCCTGACTTTTGTTCCAATGGTGTTGTTTTTTTGGGCTTAATTATATTCCTAATGTTGTTAGACGGACATTATTGTTCTTTTATTATATAAAAAAAGTGACTTGGATACAAACACAATGAGTTTTAAATTGGAAGCTGGTCAAGCACAAATTGTATATAGATTCCAAAACATTAAGATAAAATTGTTTAAAGTAAACTTACACATAAAGTTTAATAAAAATTGTTTATTAAACAAAATAACACCAAAATACGCTATGATTAGGATTGGCAATACATCGAAAGCAGCTAACATCGCTAAAAAACTTGCACAAACAACGTGGATTAAAGAAGAAATAAAATGGTTATATTCCAAAAAAACGGAGTTAAACAAATCATTGTACAGGGCCCATCTTGATCTACTACATAATATACATCCTTCAATGTTAGATAGCGTAATACGTAATGTCAATATAAACATTAATGTTATCTTAAGACAAATCCGTAACAGGCAGAAGAGGAAACTCTGTATTCTTAAAAATAAACAACATCCAATCGATAAGATACAATGTCAACATACATTCTATGAAAGGGTCTCTAATCTAACGTCTATCGAGTTCAATAAAAATGAAATGGGTCTCCTGAATAAAGGTTTAAATTATAACTTCCCTAAGTTACGTAAAGCTGATAACGTCAACGAAATAATCAGCGCTGAGGCAGTGATAAAGTCTTTACCCAAGTCACAAAATGAAATGCGTGTTTTAATTAATGACAAACTTGTTAATCAGGTTAAGAAACAAAGTATCGCCCCCAATAAATTTAATCATAGGTGGACGATTGAATTAAAAATTCTAAAGGAAATTAAAGACAAAATCTATAAGAACAATGCCGTCTTAACCAAAGCCGACAAAGGGAATACGGTCGTTATAATGAATGTAGACGATTATAACACGAAAGTTAATACCTTTATTAGTAACAATAATATCGAAAAATTAAATAAAGATCCTACCCAAGAGTGTGTAAGAAATATTAACAAATCTATTAACGTATGCACCCATTTATTCAGTGACAATATCAGGCACAGGATTAAGCCTATAAATGCTCAAGCACCTGTGTTTACAGGCCTACCAAAGATCCATAAAATAGATATTCCTATCAGGCCACTTATAAATTTCACTACCGCTCCTGGATATGAAGTAGCCAAAATTTTATCAAAGATCATAAAAAACAGTATAAATTTAGAAAATAATCATAGCTTAAAAAACAACATTGAGTTTACCAACAAAATCAGTGACATTAAATTACAACCCACATATAAAATGGCATCCTTTGATATTGTTAATCTTTACACGAATATTCCAGTTAAAGAAACAATATCCATATTGAATAAACGTCTTGTGGAAGCTAAAATATTAGAACCCCACATAATTAATGAACTAATATCACTATTGGAAGTGTTATTGAACCAGAATTATTTTGCGTTTAATGACAATTTCTATATCCAAAAAGAAGGACTGGCAATGGGGTCGCCACTCTCAGGTTTGTTGGCTGACATCTTTCTAAACGAATTTGAAAATAAATACCTTTTATCCAAGGATAATAAATTTTATAATAACATAATAAGTTATTCCCGTTATGTCGATGATACCTTCATCATATTTAATGGAACGTTTAGACAGATGGAAAATTTAAAAATCTATATGAACCGCATCAACAGTCAAATTCAGTTCACCCTTGAATTGGAATCGGAGAGAATGCTAAATTTTCTAGACCTTACAGTAATAAGAGCAGACGTACTTCAATTCAAGATTTTTAGAAAACCCACAACCACTGTTTCTACTATTCATGCGGAATCCCACCATCCAATTGCACAAAAAATGGCTGCATACAATAGTTTTGTATACAGATTAATAACAATACCACTCAGTAAGGAATATTTTAATATTGAACTGAACACCATAAAATACATAGCCGTGGCCAACGGATACAGGAGTTCCATGATTGATGAAATCCTTAAAAAGTACATTAGGAACAAAGAAAAACTACCGAAAAAACAAAATAAAAAAACCTTCAGATCCACGGAATATGGGGTTATCCTACCTAACATCTTGACAAACACACTGAGGAAGATAGATGTAACCATGTCGTTCCGCACCTCTAACAACATTAGGAATATAATTAAGCCCAAAAAAACAACACCATTGGAACAAAAGTCAGGGGTATATAGAATCAATTGTGATGAATGCGAGTGTTTCTATATAGGGCAAACTGGGAGACAATTTAAAAAACGATATAAAGAACATCTTCCAAGTAACAGAGTGACGTATGCAAAATCTAACTACGCACGCCACATTGTAGAAGAAAACCACTCGTATTCTAATTTTGAAAGCAACTTCCATCCAATTCACATATGCAAGAAGAGCAAACAAATGGACGCGCTAGAGGAATATGAAATATATAAAGTGCAGTTAAAAAGTCCAGAACATATGTTGAATGACCAATTGAATTTTAAGTCCAACTTGATGTACGACTTTGCTAGAGGAATAGATAAGAAACACAAACAATAAGCGGTACTGCAGATTAGGGATCAGTGTATTAAACGTATTCGATGGTGTGCACACGCGTTGATATTTTCTGTGTTAATGTGCGCGTGTATGTGTATATGTGTTGCGATATATGTGTTGTGTAATAATTTATTTTAATGTTTTAACGACCTCAGCAGAGCGATTTTCTGAAGATGGAACGAGTTCCGAAACGCGTCATATGATTATAAAGTAAGTAACTACTTTATTATTAAAAAAGTCACATAGACGGACATTATTGTTCTTTTATTATATAATTACTGTAACATTTAACAAAATATATAGTTCTAAATATAAATTTTAATTTGCTCTGGTAATTTTATTCTAAAGAACTTTAAACGTTACTGTACCAGACAAACACTCCATATGTCCTACTGTAGACATATCTATCCATATCTGAAGTATGGAATAATCATGTGGGGGTGAAAAAGCAGATAAGGGTATGGTTGGTTAAAAAAAGGAATATTACAGGAATGCTTTTAAAGTCTTGGAAATATTTTTGACACCATTATTTATAATTGGATCAAATGTAATGCATTTTCTAACAAAGATTTTCATCATTAATAACACCAGAGAAATGGAAGATAAAGTTGTCAAAACAGCTGCACACATGAATCCACTGCAGTTGTCACAATTCTCAATGCTAAAGTGTAGATGTTCACTTCAGACAAGTGTGTATAGAACGATAGAGAGCTGGAAGACACTTGTATAACATCCAAACAGAGCCGACTGAAAGAGATATGTATCCCGAGCCTCTCAAGAACCACAGCTACTTTTGTCACGCAACATATAACTCACCATATTGTCACACAGAAATGTCTCCATCGATTCAACTTGGTGTACTCAATGAATTGCCCTTTGTATGACAAAAAAGAAGTACATTTGGAGCACATGTGACAGGTACGCTGCACTTTATAGAAAGATCTAAACATTTAAGACTACTATATATATCAACACCAAACTGTTCATCTTTATACAAACCAGTTAATACACCTCTAATTTTGTACAAGCTGTATTCAACATTGATTGTCTAAATGAATTTAAAAGTTACGGTTTGTAATAAATATTATTAAATGATCTTCAAAGGTATCGTGTACTGATAAGAGGTTTGTAGAAATCTGTGCATGTACAAAATTTCTAGACATGTAAGCATTGAGATAAAAATTGTTTGTAATATTATTTCTTTTGTTTTAAGGAAAATCACTTTGACATCTGCACTCTTTATATGGGGCCTTTTTTCACGATAAATGCAACACCAGGAAAAAAATTACAAAATTGGAAATCCTATTTTTAGCACTTGTTAAAACAGTAAAACATTTAATTTGAAAACAGCCCTTGTTATTATCAAATTTTATTTTGAGTTGTTGAAAATTTACTAGTGCCATAATTTTTGTGTTCGAGGTATTATGATTTCATATTTATGTTCAAATTAAAGGAAAAATAATGATAATTTAAAATAAGAAATTGAAGAACATAATTTGTATGTATTCAATTTTGTAGTACTCAGCAGCAACAAGTTGGGTCATATATTTTTAGACAATATAAAACAATTATTGCTTACCTAGTGTATTTCCTTCTTCAGACAGTAATTTATTCATTTTGCAAGGTCCTCTATGGCCTGTTAAAAAAAAAATTACTATTATCATGCCTTATCATTATTTTGACTGAATAATATACAAAATATGTGTTTACAGAGTCAAATAACTTAATATCAATTACCTACTGAGGTGTAAAACAAAAGAGCAAAATACATTATTATTATTATTAATTTAATCATAATACATTTATATTACTTTAATATTTAAAACAAATTTATAATTTTGATCTGTTATTAATGAATTTGTTCGTTAATAACTATTTCATAGTGTACACAAATCTTACTAACCTAAAATTAAAAGAGGTAAATATACACCAATTCAAAATAGTTTTATTTTGGCGCTGGAAGAAATGCTGCACGTAAAAACAGCTGCTTCACAGAATGCGCTAGTAGTAACAATGTTCTTACGTCGCGCAAGCGGTAAGGCCACATTGCTAAGGGTTAATGTGTTTTCTATTTATGTTATCTTTTAAATAAAAACAAAATGGGAATCCTTGAAAAGATTTCTGAAATCGAAAAGGAAATCGCTAGAACTCAGAAAAACAAAGGTAAAGTACATATTTTATTTATAAGTTAATTTCCTTTTGTTGTTCCTTGGCTTACTTTCAAGTTTTAACCTTAAAAAAGTAGCCATGATAAACTTTTTATGATCGGTTAGTAGTGTTAGTACACTGTAATATAATTCTGCTAAAAAAGAATAAAAATTTATGGAATAAGGTTATAAGTTATAACTGGCTTATTTATTGTTTTGATGAAATATAATATATACAACCTAAGGTACCCTACCGGGCTTTTTACTTGCCTAAACAGCATGAAAGAATTTGCTGTACATAGGGCCCAAAGCCGATATTAAAAAGTTTTGTTTGTTTGTAATCCTTGCATGTACTTAGTATGCTTGGATTTGATGAAATCTATAGCCCCTAAGGCCTAAGATTTGATAACGTTTTTTTGTAGGCCTAGGCTAAATATAAATATTTCAGTGTAACATATAAATTGTTTTTGTATGGCTATTTCTGTGTGTTCCTTTTGAAACAAAATCAGAATTAAAAAATTATCCCCACTATAAATGTATTTTATTCGAAAAAGTTAAAGGTTAATGAACAAAGTCCATGTAAAAGTTACAATGGATAGCTCCATGAACTTTGCAGACAATCTGCTGCTGAGTGAATAGACAACATAAATAGCCTATTTTATCTTCTGTGCGAAGAATTATTTAGCTATTTTCTTAAATAGTATAAACTTAACCTTAACATAGCATTCTGTTATACTTTATAATATGTAATACAAAGCCTATGTATATAGGATACAGTACATATAGTTAATAATAATGGGATGAGGGATTGTTGATATAAATTTATTGATTATTACCTATATCATTGTCTTAAGTCTCTACAATAGGTAATAGGCCAAATGATATTAATAATACTACAAACTTATTACAGTAGAAGAAATTAATATAACATGTCTCAGCTCAAATTGATAGAGAAATGACATTTCCAAAACTTTTATTCCTAGGTATATAACAATGGATATTTTTATAGTCCCGGTTCTAAGTCTTACCATAATGAGATAAAATTGTTATTTATTTTCTACAAAAATAAAAAAACTGATGTTAAAACATAATTATATATGTTCAGTGAGAACAATATTGATATGGTCTTTGTGACGTGAACTTTATAAAGATTTATTTTTGATTTTTGTTGCAGCTACCGAGTACCATCTTGGTGTGTTGAAAGCAAAATTAGCCAAATACAGAGCACAACTTTTAGAACCATCGAAAAAGTCAGAGAAAGGAGAAGGTTTTGATGTTCTTAAATCAGGAGATGCGAGAGTGGCCCTTATAGGATTTCCTTCTGTAGGAAAGGTATGTTTATATTTTAGGTAAATATGTAGTCTTCCTGTCATTGCGATTTACTAGCAAAATTTATACAATTCATGTTCTACCTACCTCCTCTTGCATCAATTAGATCATCCTTTATTACGTATTTTACTTTTGGATTACTGAAATCCATTATTTCTCTCGTAAACAAGCTATTTAAATGACGATATCCTGGGCTTTTGAGGTTAGTTCGACTGTTTACATTACTACGTATAACAACTCGTGAATCTATTGTCTATCTATCGTGAATATCTCATCCCATGATGTTTATATTCATTTTTGTAAAGTCTGTTTAGAGAACTGTCAAACTACCTAACCAGACCTAGTTAAAGAACTACAGGTCTGGGAAGGTGAATATATATTCACCTTCCGAGACCTAGCTCTCATGATTCTTAACTAGGTCTGTTTAGAGAACTGTCAAACTACCTATCCAGACCTAGTTAAAGAACTACAGGTCTGGGAAGGTAAATATATATTCACCTTCCGAGACCTAGCTTTCATGATTCTTAAATCATACATTATAGTAATATTAACCTGTAAAATGTATTATAATGCGCATGCGCTCTACGAGTCATTTCACTATGAGTAATCTATGAAACCTAGACGCAGAGTGTGATTGCAAACTTTAGAATTTCATAAAATCTCTAATATCGCTTATATGTAACTGAAATAATGTATTATGAAACATAAAAAGTGAACGGCGTAATAAAGGATGATCTAATTGTTCCAACAGAAGGTATGTAGAACTTAAATTTTGCTAGTAAATTTCAACGACAGGAACACTACATATTTACCTAATTTTATTGTATTCTTTATAAATCTTAATTTATAATTATGAAAACTGTGGAAACTCTTTTAACAAAGATATTTCAATTGCAACGTTTCTATTTCTAGATAGGTAAAACTGAATGATTCATTGAGCATCGATTTTTTATTGTAAAACATTGTTAGGCATATAATAAATGTGAAAGTAAAAAACCATTAATAATAATATTTTGTTACTTAACCTTAACCTAACATAGCTGAACTCGATCTAAATTATGTTCTCAACTGTTTCAAGACTGCCGAAAGAGAGTAGTATGTCACGGAAATCATCCAGTTATTCATCCAAAATAGAAACACTGTCTCGGTAGATAACAGCAACTACGTACTACATTTTAACACGTTAGCTGCCGAGGCCTAATACGATACTCTTGCCTGGAGTGCCACGATTACCAAATTATTTTTGCATCTACCTATGTTAAATAATATAAGGCAATAGTATTTACTAATTTTATTTACATTTATGCATAGCCTATATAGTTTCGAGACCGATCGGACCGAAATGCAATTTTTCGGCTTTAATTTTAATCGTAGTATAACGTTTAGGTCCGATCGGACCGAGGCAATTTTCGTGTAAAAAAAAATATATAAACGGGCTATTTCATTTCTTTATGTTGGCAACGCTCACTATTTTATGTGTCTAATATTTATTTTATAAATACATATATTCATTTTACAACTGTATTCTTTGTGAATTATTCTTTACTAAACCAAAATGTTTTTGTAAAATTTTTAATCGTGCCGACAAAAAAGTGAAAATATCAACTGATTTTATTATTATATTGAGTAACCATGGTAACGGTTATTAAAGCATACAATTTACTACGCCTAACACGTCTTTACCCAATCCAGAGAATACCAAAATTGACCGATAGGTTGCTGCACTATCGAACTGTGAGCCACAAAACATTACGAAAGTGACTTTATCGGTCCGATCGTGCCGAAACGCTGCATGTACATTCACCTTAGTTTCGGTCCGATCGGACCAATATGGCAGCTAACGTGTTAAAATCATTTATAATTTCTAACACATGGACTCTGCATAGTCGTAAAAAAAGCACACTTTTATAAATATAACCTATAAATTTTAAATCGTAAATAGTTGACTGTACCTGACCTAACTTGACCTAGGCATCAAATATTTATTGTGTAGGTTTGTAAATGTCATACTGATGTTCTACGAATTTGACAATACTATTCAGCCAGCTTTACACTCTCATTATTTATCTACATCACACTATTTTTGTTTAAGAGTATTACTTCTTGATCACACATAACCTGTCATAAAATATGGGAAAATCTCTCTCCCCCCCCCCCAATCCAAAAATCCTATATTTCTATGTATTACTTTCATTGATACTATGAAACATATAAGCTAGCAAGAAAAATGCACCAAAATATTTTTTTGTGGCCCAGCCAAGGAGCCCACCAAACCAAAACTATAGTAATAATAAATTAGGATGTAATGAAAAGGGATTTTAAATAATAAAATATGAATTGGCACTTGCGATTTTGTTGAGCAGTGCAATATGACGTAGAAGGGGGAGAGACTAAGAGTGGAGGGCTTGAACCAGCGAGCCGAGCGGGAGTCTGTTCCGAGAGCCGCGAGAAGGAAGACCGCGACGGGACGAGGTCAGTCCATTTTCGGCCACGTGCTAGCTAAATTAAACGATATGTTTTTCAGCCACTATTAAGGCTTTATCTTGCCGTTATGTCTTTTTAATAAATTATAATAATTCTGTAATCTTTTAATTCGGCAGTAAATAAAATATAATAATTAATTTCACTTGCGTTGCGTGCGTTCATTAGCGTCCTAACCCGACTCCTTGGCCCATCCTGACAAGATTCGGTTAAAGTGTACGCGGTCTCCAGCCAGCCGGAGCTTCCAGGTGGTCAAAAGAAGTGGAGACGGTCACATTTTAATTCCCCGATTGTTTTATATTAAAAAAACTCTGATTTTCCACATCTCCTTTAAATTGAAATGTGATCCTGGATTAGAATTTTGGCAGCCGGTTCCACAATATATTGATTACATGCTCCTATAATTCGTCTACACTGTAGCAGTGTATCTTCTTGATATTAAATTGTTGATTTAGGTTAGGTTATGGTATTTCATTAGAGGTTAACTTTGGTGCCAGCAAAACTTTATACTCCACGGGTAAAAAAAAAGTAGCCGAACAAACATTTAGAATAATTAATTTTAACCGCGGTAAAATTGTGTTATGTAATATCATTGAAGGTCTAATCTTCAACAAAAGTAACATAAAAATTGTAAAGTTGAGGCTAATAGTATTTAATTGGTAATAAATCTAAATAGAATGTATTACAATTCAGGTAATTGTTTACAATTACTTTGTCACCTCTAACTTTTTTTCAGTATGAAGACATTTGACATATTTATGTTTGTAAATAAAGGAATAACATTTATTATGGCCCGGAAAAGTAAAAAAAGTGGGGTACTTACTTTAGAAGTAAGTATAAACTTACTTAGTTAGCTCACAATTGTCGCACAGAAACGGATTGAAACCGGAACACGACGCCGCCATTAGAACTGACCCATCCACCAGCCCAAACCTTTTTGTATGTTTATTTAATTTAATAATGCTTACTTTGTGAGATAATTATTTAGGCTATCATGACAGGTTTGGCCAGGTAGCTATATATATAACCACCTGGCCAAACCTTTCGTAGGTAAACTAATTGAAACCGGAACACGACGCCATTAGAACCGACTGCAAAGGACCGCTTCATATCGCAGCATTGATAAGACTTTGACCCTGTGTAACTGGTATTTTCTAGTTGTTCCGAACCTTCAAACATGTTTATCTGTCGTTTGTAGTCCATTGTTGATAACATATCTAAATAATAAAGAAGTTAGAGGTGACTAAGTAATTGTTAACAATTACCAAAATCTATAATGGTGGATCTGCCCCCTTGTCGTTTAACCCTAGCAGTTATTTTTCTCTGTGGTGGCAGTCTGTTTTTATGCCATTACTTAAAAAATTCATACAAACTTATATGTTTAGGATAACAGTAACTAGTTATATATTATTTTGTTTTTAAATGTATGTAGAATTTTCATTACTGTTGAGACCGATGGTTCTTGGTGGAATTCCATGTTTAAAGATAATAAAACACAATTTTTTTATTTTGTAATATCCACTTTTTATTAGTCTACCCAACCAATGGTTTCGCCTGCTAAGGCATTGAAAAAAAAAAAAAACTTTTAAACTATAACTATAGAAATCTTTGCACACAAACAGTAGTAACAAAAATTGTAGCTTATTTGAGAAGTCGATTGATTTATTTCAGCTTGCGAGATTTGTGAAGTCGTCCAACCGTGACGCGGGGTTGTTTTTTTTCTTGCTTTGTCTAAAAGGCGGTGATGCCTTTTAACAACAACATTGAAAAAAAGGTTTTTCTCCTTTAAACAACAACAGAAAAAGATGTCACTAACTAATGCTCACATAATAACTTATTGTAAACTTTTATCTTCATCACTATTCTTTAAATTATTGTTTTGTTAAAAATATAATCATGCATCATTACATCTAATGTTATAAATTCAAATTGATGCTGGTTCATTGGAAATAAATGTGAAATGGTACGACTAAGCATACCTTGTTTTCCAGAATTTTCTTCACGAGAAATTTTGCATTGGCATGGAAAGTCTTATGGATTGTTCAGTCTGTATCCGTCCGTGTTCTCTTTCTATCCATCTTATGTTTGTCTAAGGTCAAAAGGTCTATCGTCTCATCTAGATCTAGTGACACTGTCGGTCTTGAAGAAAGTCGGAAATTCGTTAACATCCAGGATTAAGATTACTGCTTCAACCAGCGTTCTCAACATCTAACTTATTCCTAACATTAGTATTTGGGTTTTATGTGGGGAACTTTGTGCATTGTTAATATTTAAAAATCTGAACTAATCAGTGAAACTATCCTTGATTAATCGACACCCTACTATACTGTGTGTGTGTGTAAAAGGTCTGGTATTCCCATTTCATTTTTAAAAGTTAAATTCATGATGGCGGAAATCGATATAGCGTGGGGGAAATTACGAGTGCTTAAAAAGTAAAATGTTTGCAACTGTACTGATTCCTATCGGTTAATTTTTGATAGCTGCAGCCATTTGTCTAATAATCAACCGGTTTCAGACTTTTTACTGTATACGTTTCTTTACTTTTCAGTCAACGCTGTTGAGCACTCTAACGCATACAGAATCAGAAGCAGCTTCTTACGAGTTCACGACTCTGACGTGTATTCCAGGTGTGATTGAATATAAAGGTGCAAACATCCAATTGTTGGATCTGCCTGGAATCATTGAAGGTGCGTCGCAAGGCAAAGGAAGAGGACGTCAGGTAAGAACTTTATTTTATAATTTTTTGGAAGGTTATATATTTTACGACTCTCAGGACCTCACTATAATGAGCAAGGGATTGACAATCCCGACAGACCTTAGCTGATTCTACGCCTTTTTTCGTGTAGTCTTGAGTTAGACCTTTAACTTTCATCTTTCCTATCAGGTCTTTCTTGACCAACCAGGATGGCTAGTGACCGGGAAAAGTCAGGGAACTCTTAAATTTGACAGAAAAATAGTTAACAGAGACTAATATTTGTTTGTAAAGGAAGATAAAAGCATTACAAATATACAATGCCAACCATTATAAACACATTGCCTGATGATGTGTTAAAGTAATTTTTCTTTTATTATAAACAGTTTTTGTTCATATCTCATGTGTTATACAACTTGTAACACATTAAAATTTGTAGATTTCTGTATGTGGGTACCAACCCCACATGTCTACGAAAACAAATAGCGTAGTGATTGTAAAAATGTAATTTTTAACCGTGACCTCTTAAGAAAATTGCGAGATCCAGGAGGGTTGAATTACCGACACGAGTATAACGAGTGGAGGCTCTTTCACACATATACAGCTTGAGGCCTACCAGTCTAGTTGAACACTTGTTTTTTTTAGTCAAGTTCAACTTACATACAATGTTGAATGTGGTTATAGTAATCTCGTACAAATGAAGATGCCAACTCAACTGTTTTATGTGAAGGAGTGATCCATCCTTATTTACCATCCGTAGGCAGCAAACATATACAGGTACACTGATTTACATCTTACAAAAAAATTTATCTGTGTGGTTTCTTAAAAGATACAGTTTATGATATAAATCCCCACATTTTGAACAAACTAAATACAAATATTCAACGTGCTATCGAACCACTGACTGTTTTGTATTGGGAGTCTCACAATATGATTTACTCAAGCATAAAAATGCTTTGCTGTGTAGGATGCTCACTTCCAACATCGTTTGAATAAGTAAATGTGTAAAGAAATGATTAATTTTTGTTTTGTTTTAATTTCTTTATCTCATTCATAAAAAACTAATGTATTGTATGAGCAACTGCTGTGATAAACCATAGGCCAATTTTGTTTTGTCCAACTTGTATTTTGTTACAGTTCACAAGGTAGTTTCTTTCAGTTTGTATAGATTTCGTGTCACTTTTAATTACTTGATTGTTGTGATTTCTAGGTTATTGCAGTAGCACGGACAGCTGATTTGGTACTGATGATGTTGGACGCAACGAAACAAGATGTACAGAGAATTTTGCTAGAAAAAGAATTGGAAAGTGTGGGGATTCGACTTAACAAACAAAAACCGAATATTTATTTTAAGGTAATCGCATGTGTTTGTTGTCTTTTATGTATAGGATTTTCCACGAAGAGGTCTTTATTTTTGAATTAATATGCCGAACATGGAACACTCTACGAACCTGATGCTTTACAGGTTTTGTGTTTTGTATGTTTTGTGTTACATAGATATGTAAATAAAAGCACTTTTAAGTTTCATTTTTTTATGGTCAATCAAAACAAATTAATGATACGTTTTCACAAAAATTATTTTATTTGCATGAATATTACAAATTATTTATTTGCGGATAACATAAAAATGTGTAAAAATTAATAAATAAAAATAACAGTAATAAATTATTAATGATCCAAATTTGATCTTTAATCGAATTGATGTCCATCAATATCTATGCACTGATAGCAACGAAACAAAAAGGAGTCATAAGCGCTTTTGAAAAATTGCTGAGTTATCAACAGAAATTTCTCTTCAATCAGCCTCATTAATTCATCATCTGTTGCTATAGGGTGAGAATAAACTTTTCAAAAAGCCCCATTGGAAAAAATTGCAAATCGTCAAGTCTGGGGATTTGGAGGGCAGCCCATAAAGTTGCTGTCACGACCTGTCCAACAGTTTGGAAGATCTAAAACCTTTGGTCACATTAGCACAATGAGGAGGAGCTCCATCCTGTTGGAAAACCTCATCTCCGGCTGAGTAAGATGAGGAACTATGTGATCAGTTAATATTGATGCGTATCTGTCTCCAGTCATTGTCTGATGGGATATGTCATACGATAAAACACTATCCTTGGTGACGGCAGCCCAAACAGTTATACCCTTTGATTTCAAGCTCTCTTCGTGTAAGAGGGATTTTGTGTGTTATAATAATTAAAATTATATCTGTTTACAGATCCTGTTTGGTAAAATGTAGCTTCATCTGAGAATACAATTCCTTCATACCACTCGACGTCTTTGTCAAGCTTTTCAACACCCAACTGTCTGGGTCTTCTTCCAGCAATCCGTGAACTAAATGTCGTTTATAAAAATTTACTTTGTTTTTCGTGGAATACCTTTGTGAACTGATGACTTTCGTATCCCACTAGCGGATGAAACTTTTCTAAGTGAATTAAGAAGGTGTTATAAATTGTTATTTTAAATGTTTGATGTGTTGGAGGGCAAAATCAGTAATCACAAACTTGTCTTTAATTTCATTTGAGATCTAATTTTGGCTCATCAGAAGGGATTCTAGATCAGTAGCGGCCGGTGATTAAGGGCAATGGGAGGGCTCTGTTTTATGTTATACACGTAAGGGAAGGCATGTTATCACTCACTCGTCTCGTACTAATTAATTCACTTATTCACAATCTCTAAAACATTCACAATCACAAAGGGTTAATCTTAAAAACATAAACAAACAACTCGTGTGAGTGGCGAGACGCTATTTAGAACAGTTGCGCCAACTTATTTTGCCCTTCGAAAACAAGGTTTTTAGTAATGCGGAACATCTAATTTATGGTGGCTGCACTGACTGATATTTCTTTTCACAGCTTTGGACTCTGCCCTAGAAGCCCATTACACGCCGTGTAAATGACGTCACGGCACCCTCAGCTCTGTCTGCTGCTTGCCCCATATGACTAAATGCAATGAAACTGGGTCGCTCTGGCCACCGTCCGAACTCAAGAATACATTCGTCAAATATTTTATATTGTAAAACTTCTTCTACAAATGATGGTGAAATCCATAGCGGCAATTCATAATTCATTTATCTCCAAAGAATTAAATACATATAGGTATTTACATTATTAAAATAATATTATCATTGGGGGGGGTGTCCGAGAGTCCTTATGAGTAAGCCGCCACTGTTCTAGATACTTCAACATCCGCAAACTTTGAAATTGTTAATGTTCAATCTGGGTGCTCTATTGTTTCTGTCGTCTTGTCATTATTCAAATGTTTTAACCGAGCTAATTATCAGTCCCAAATCACTGTATACTCTCTCAAGAGTTTGAAATATTTCCTATGCCGTTTGCATATTGCGATTCATTGAATCAACCTATTCATGATCGTTCTACCTGTATTTGTGTAGCTACTGGATGGCCTTCTTCAATACCATGTTTTAAAAAAGAGTTCAAGCCGTCACCCTGTTTAATCCTCTATGTACGTTTAGTTTATATGAGTGTTATTAAGGCGTGTAATTCTCGTCTTTATATTTTCCTTGTCTCTTATGCTTTTTACCATTTAATTTATCGGATTTGTATAACTCTTCTTCCATACTTATTACTAAATATTTGATTTTCTTTTTAGATTAAAAAGGGCGGAGGAATAGCATTCAACTCTACATGTCCCCTGACGAAAATTGACGAGAAATTGGTGCAGATGATCCTACACGAGTACAAAATATTCAACGCGGAAGTTTTGTTCCGTGAAGATTGTACAGCTGATGAGTTGATAGACGTAATCTCGGCAAATAGAGTGTACCTGCCTTGTGTTTATGTTTATAATAAGATAGATCAGATATCTATGGAAGAAGTGGACAGGATTGCTAGACAAGAAAATAGTGTTGTTGTTAGGTAAGTTATAGAAAAAGAAACTCTAACCTTTTTTTTTGTAAATTGAACATTATTATTATGTTTAGATTTTGTATGGATAGGAGATACATACAAAAGCGGTTTTGGAAACCTTGGAAAGCGGTTTTTAGTATTGTCTAGTAGTACACAAATAGAAAAACACAATAAAACACTAAAGTTTTGAAATGTTTCGTAAACACTGTTCACTTTCTCAATCAGTAGAAAGAATAAATTGTTGTAGGCTATTAATAGATCGCAGTCTGTAGTGGGACAAATATATAGAAGAAATGTGTAAGAAAGTAAGGTTAGGTTAGTTAAATTATAATACTTAACCTCTCAACATGGGAGATTTTTTTGTAAATAATAATGCCAGCTGTGGTACTTTTTGGTGGTAAGAAAATATTTATAACACAGGCCATTATAAGACTCCATCATTAACAGTTTGAATTTACTAAAAAACTATTAAAAGAATCGTAAAGAAAAGTAATCACAGAACTGATCTATAAAAATATTAACCTATAAACACAGCTTACTTATCTTTCAAAAATTATAAAAAACAACACATAATTTTAACAATGTTCCAAATTGTGGTGAATTCCTTTCACCATCTCCCTTTTTCCCGGCGATACTCCCATTCAAACATTCTCGCTAGCGGGTTGCCTGTAAAATGCAAACGAATTGTTTTACCACGCTACAACAAAAATAGTCTGCCCCCTTCCTCAGCGACGCAAATCCTCATCACGCATCTAGGTTAGATGACGAATTGTGCACCGACCGTACCAGAGACTGGATGTGATCAACCAAGTGTTTTTCTTCAAGTCTACAGGATAACCGATATTTCAAGTACCCCCTCCCCATTGTTCACCCACCAAATATTGACTGATTGGGTTTTTTTTGGAGTGGGTTTAGAAGGTACCAGGGTTTTCAGCGAAGTGTCTCCAAATTCCATATAAAATTAAATATGTGAAAGTAATTAACAGCTGTTTTGGCCAAATACAGCTGCCTATACCAATAGTTTTAAATAGTATCATTCCTTTAGTATTTTTAATAGTTAATTTGTGATACTTAATAACATAGTTTTAATTGCTCATGGAACTGGCTGACTGAGCTGTAGTATTTGGTAAATTCCCCCCTCCCCCCACCTCTACCCAAATTTCCTAACTGAATTCAAACTCTCTTAAAGATCCATCCCAACACGTGACCTAAACAATGTAAGGGCCAATAAACTAATTTATTATTATTTATGTAAACCCTCAGATTGCTGTAAAATATTGTGCATGTCAATCAAGAAATTAGCTATATAAAACTACCATGAAAACTTGAAGAAAAACTCCAAAATATGGTTTGTTTGTCCTGGTCTTGAACACGTAGGATATCTTACAACGGAATCCTCTCGACACAAATAATTCAGTGTGCCTATATTTTAACACTTTTCGTAAGGAAATGGTATCCTTGTAATCTTATGTTATAGTAAATAATGTTCTATCTATCTCTCTACTCATTACTTCATCATTATACACACTTGAAATATCCATTACTTCGAGTACAAAATCATCAAAGCTTGGAATTGTCAACATTAGTCATAATGGAATCGTAATAAATTAGAGAAAAAAGTTTATAAACTTGTTAATAATTAAACAAGATATACTAAGACGCCTTGAAACAATGTAGCAATCATGTATGTAAGTAGCCTACTGTAAATAACTGTGTAGTCTGCTGACTCTTACTGTTGCGGAGGGACGCCTTTCAATACTGTGGACACGTAGACAGTGCTAAGGGCTCAATACAAGTTAACTACCATTGTAATAGCCTACCACTGCCAATACTTGCCTACATTCTGTTATTTCATGAACTATAAAGGGTAAAATAATAAATATCAAAATACTTTTTTGTGTTTCCGTATATGTGAGTAATGTTTGTTTGTTTGTTTACAGCTGTAATATGAAATTAAACCTAGATTACTTATTGGAATCCCTCTGGGAGTACTTATCATTGATTAGAGTGTACACAAAGAAACCTGGACAGCCGCCAGACTTTGACGATGGACTTATCTTACGACGAGGTGTCACTGTCGAACATGTCTGTCATTCGATTCACAGAACTCTTGCAGCTACATTCAAATATGCTTTAGTTTGGGTAGGTACAATAAATGGGTAAAATGAATACATTCTCCCAGTGTTTATTCAGTAGTTGAAGCAATTTCTTAGAAATGAGTGAATAACCAAACGCTCAAACAATAGAATTAGTACTTTTGAGTAGAATCTGAAAAACTTGAAATATGTTTTCTCATGAAAGTAGCTCATCATTTTGAAATCGAAGGGTAGTTACTCATTGACAGAATTGTTAAGTCAATTGGGTTATAATTTCATTGCGAGCCGGCTTGAAAGATGAAATGCAATAATCGAAATCCCAAAGTTTGTAGCCAATATTATCAAACTATGAAATGGCTTCTCTGACTGGATTTTGACTCCATGTTCTGACATCGGAGACAATCATTCTTCTTTTAAGCTTGTAAACTTTTTATAAAGTATAATGTGTTGCCTTGGATTGTTTAATATATAATATAGTTAATTACCTTAGGGGTTGTCCTCAATCCGTATGATAGTAATGGCTACAGCGCTGTTTCGCCGAACACTGTCGGCTTCGTCAGGCCCGCACTAACACAAACACGTAACACAACACAACACTAACACATATAAAATCAGAGTATGACTTGTCGTACATAAATAATAAAATTGTTTGTGGCCACATTATAAGGTCTTACTTGTCCAGATGCAGGTATGGTACTGGATCTATACAGCAGTTATCAGTATGATACTGATAATTAAGTTTAGTTGAAATGAAATGTAGACATGTTTGCTATGTTTATTAAATTTTAATTTTTTTATATGATATAATAACAATAATTATAATATCAATAATAATAATATCAACAATAATTACAATAATAATAATAATTTTTGTATAATATATGATATAATAACAAAAATTAAAATTTAATAAACATGTTCATTATGCGTCCGGAAAAACTGAGTCAGAACTCAGTTGAGTAAATAAATACTCACAACTTTATTCACTCTGAATCGAGTATTTGCTTATTATATAAATAATAATTTGGTTTCATAAACATTTAAAATGAACAACAATCAATGAGTGGTGAAAAGTTATAATTTTTATGTGTTCGCTCTGGGTCATCCAATTTTCGTTTTGTTTCTTGTTTGGGGGTTAAGTCAAGTACAGTAGAACCCCTCTAATCCACCCTCGGGTGGTCCGTTACTCCGGTTAATCCGACCGTGCTCGAGCTCGCGATATTGTGCCAACTTGTCGATGACTCACGGCCCGTCTGGCGCCATTCTTTTCGGTTTGTTATCGCTTTCCCGCTTCAGTGCTGTGTCATCTCTCGTGTTGTTTCTATTGATTTGCTATAGTACTTGCAAAGTTTATATATAGACTTTTAAAAGTTTATATATCACTTATTTCACTTTAAAAAAATCTCTATATAATATGTAATAAATATTGACTTTTTCGGATAATCCGACCATGCCCCTAGTCCCGAAGTTGACGGATTAGGGAGGTTCTTCTGTATACAGTTTCATTCTGAAGTATAGGAAATGTCCAGAACATATTTTTTATAATAATTGAAGTTCCTAAATTGGCTTTTTAAAAATTACCTTAAGGAATTTAATGGTCAGATTTTTAAACCCATCCTAAAATTTTTGGTATGAGATGTAGAAAATGTCTGATTGATTCACATCTCAATCCAATCATTTATAACAAAATTAAAACTGTTCAAATTGACAATTATATAAATTGCTGTAGTTTTATAAACTGTAAAAGTCATTGCTATTTAGGAATAATGTCATTTGTATTGGTTACAAACAACACCACAAATTTCAGATCAAAATGTTGAATCTAACCGCTAAAATCAAAATTAACGCTTAAAGTTTGAAGCTTTATAAAAGTATACAATTTTGGTAAAAATTGAACTGAGCTCAAATTTTAGCATTTTGTATGAACATATTCTAGAGCTCATAACGAATATATTATAGTCTGTATACCGTAACTTGGCGTCTGAACCCTTGGCTACCTGCGAGCGGCCGTCGCTCCCTTCCTCACCCAGCTGTTTCAGTGATGAGTCACCTACTAGCGTTAACACTGCACTATTTAACTTTTTTATGGGAGACACAGTTTTAAATTTTTTTCAGCATAGTTGAAATGTTTAGAAAAATATAAGCAAATTGATACCAAACACGACACTATTCCGTTTGTAAAAGCCGCCAGTAGAAAGCTCTTTACACAGCTACTTTTTGCATAATCACATACTTATTATTTACATGTTTACGTACTATTTACATACATTTGTGTCGTATTTGGTATCAATTTGCTTATATTTTCCTAAACATTTTAACAATGCTTAAAAAAATTTAAAATTGTGTCTCCCATAAAAAAGTTAAACAGTGCAGTGTTAACGCTAGTAGGTGACTCATCACGGAAACAGCTGGGTGAGGAAGGGAGCGAGAGGGGGACGGTCCTGGTCCAGACGCCAAGTTACGGTATACAGATAATAGTACCGGTTCCATCAAAATCCATCCATTAGATCTCGAGATAATAAAAACTGTTTTGCAACTTTGTTATAGAAAAATAAGTTCTGGAGATTTCTTATAACGTGGAATGGAATTGTATATTCGTCTTAACCGCCCAAAATAGAAATTGGATGTCCCGGTCCAAGTGTTTATTAGAATTTTTTGTTGATGATTGCGCTATATAGAAAGTTTACAATTATCAAGTGAATGGAAGGTGCCACATTAGCTAAATAGTGTAGACTCTTTGATTGATTGTTGGAGCCCCAATTAACCTTTTATAATTTTAACTTGGTTTTTAATTAGACTTACTAATTAAATTTATAAATAAATTGATCTCTATGAAGTGTGTTTGTTAAATAACGAAAACAATACAAAATAACTTTTAATAATTGGGCGTGGCGGTTCTGAGTGACCCTAGCTAGATCTATACGTGTCTTCATATGTGGTCTTGGGTTAGATTCCTCTCCTCTTTCTGTCAGGTCTCTCTTGACCAAATTTTGTTCTCTTCAAACCCTGATCAATAGAATATTTGAGGCTAGGAATCTTTATTTAACTTCTCAACACAGGAGAGTTTTAGTGAGGAATAATGCCTGCTGCTTTACTTTTTGGAGGTGTTTTAGTAAGCGCTTTTAACCGTTCATTTGAATATTTCATTTATAGCATGAGGCATTATAACATTACACCACTAAAATCACTTTGAATTTACTATAAAACCATTATAAAGAAAAATTCACAGAACTAACCTATAAAAATATCACTTATATTTTAAAAACTATAAAAACACACCTACAACATTGCAAAACAATCTTTACACATTATTTAAACACAATAATTCATTTTTATCTTTCCAAAACAAAACAGTAATACTATTTAAAAAATGAGAAATATACTATAAAAACACTGTGTAAAAAACAGAAACTTCTTGTTTGGCACCTTACAGCCGAGGCTGAGACAGCTGATTAGCAAAGAAACACTTGATTTCATCATTTATTTTAAACTAATAAAATCCACTAGGCTCAGGTAGACCTTTACTAATAAAATGTAGGTTTTCTACATGTTCTGTGTATATTTTTTCTCCTTACTTACTTCTTACTACGTGTGTCCAGCCTCGGCGCCGATTGCACGATGTTTTATTTTTCCTTAAAATAGTCACAACCAGTAGAAATCATTTCCTGACGTACTGGGGAAATTGTCCAACGCATAGTGAACCAACTTTGATGTTAACTTAACAATTAATAAACTATCGCTAGTTTGATTGTATGTAGGTTTTGCTGTACCGTTTTCACTCAATTTACCACATTACAGACTGTTCCAGTGATATATCGGCCTCCCGGGAAACCAATCGCCATGGATATTCATTCATTCAGTAAAATTGATATTACATAATTATTCAAATCGTTTCCAAATAATTTTATAAAATTTAAACATCTTATACAATACAGAACCACTAACATAAAAATCCTTAAAAAAAGTATACCTCCTAATTCATCCATGTAAAATATAATTGTATAAAGTGTATATACTAGATGATATATATTTTATAAATTCTTTTTCTTTATTTATTATACAGTTTTTCCTCAAATAGTACAAAAATAAACCAGAAAATGTCTAGATAATTTTCATTACTGTTGAGACCGATGGTTCTTGGTGGAATTCCATGTTTAAAGATAATAAAACACAATTATTTATTTTGTAATATCCACTTTTAATTAGTCTAGCCGACCAATGGTTTCGCCTGCTAAGGCATTGACGAGGCTGTATTACAGACTGAAGAAAAGAAAACCTTAAAACTAGAGGGTGGGAGTTAGGATACAATGAATGGAAGGTTGGGGAAATACCCGGCCTGGGCAATGACCATAGGAACAATACATATTGGGAAAACCAGTTGATTGTTCTAAGTACAAATAACTTTTAAAGGTTTTACTAATGGAGAGTTATACAAATCTAACTGGTCATTTAAAACTAAATTAGGGTTACAGTATCTTATTCTTTTAATTTCTAAGCTCTCCAAAGCATTCAATTTCCTACCTTTATTATCAATAATTCCTACCTTTAGTCTAGATAACTTTTTTTTTTTTTTAATTAACTGATTTTAGTAATAACTAAAACACGGCCGATGCAAAATGAGTATATGTTATTAGTGTGCCAATTATTCTGACTAATACAATGATTTTATATTCTTATATTTATAGTTTAAATATTTTATCATCGGTGGTTCAATTACTTAAATTAATACAACGATTTGACTATCTTTAACCCTGAGCGAAAGCAATGTTGCAACAAGAAAGTTAGTTCATTTAATCTCTCATCGTATGGGCTGATCTATATGAAGTTAACAGGTACAGAATATACACAAAGCGATCACTTCTGTTGCTGGAACATAACCGTATCTGACTGTGGTCCTTGGTTCCCTGGACTGTTCTTCTGAAGAACTCATTGATGTCGAACGCACTCTGGCGACATTCGACTGTCTCACATTCTTTCAGCAGCCTCATTACCTGTCTGATTGATTGACGTCGATTTCCCCCAAGTCTTAGCTTATATACCCATGACCCGTTTGATGATTTTCTAACTTAAATATCCTGTCACAATTATCGTTAACTCTGGTTAGGACTTAGAATAAAAATATAACTTAACTATCTAACCTAATCCTAATATTAGCTTAAATCCTAACAGCAGCCTTGGGATCGTAAGTTGGAAAGAGAATGGTCGCAAGAAACATGACATGGTTGTTCGCTTAAGCTTGGTGTGGTATCCGTTTACACAGGTTAAGCAGTTCAACCAGAATCGCGACCGTGATCAAGAGCCTGTCACAGTTTGAATTTTAGTTTTTCATATTTCTCATTTTCTATCTTTATGATTTGATAATGGGAGTCAATTCTCGTTGTGTATTAGTTTTTATATATACAAATGACGGCAACACATTCAATTAAACTGTATCAAATATTATGAATTATTTATCATTATCTAATACTTTAAAACCAGAATAAAGTTTTTGTGTGTAAATCTAGTCTTTAAAGTAAATATTTTAATATTCCTTTGTTCTCACAACTCAGATATATAAAGACTTCGAATAACAATTATTGTTTTTAAATGTTTTAGGGAACAAGTACAAAATACTCTCCACAAAGAGTAGGTCTACAACACGTGATGAATGATGAGGATGTTATTCAAGTTATTAAAAAATGATATTTTTGTATTGTACATAAGATTTACTACGTTAAGAAATTGTAACGATTGGTTAATAAAGATTGTTATACACTGTAACACTGATACCAATGTTTAGTAAGGGGAAGTAAAATTATCTTAATGTCCTTTGTTTCAGTTCCTTTCCCTTTTCAACTTGTCCTGTCTTCCTTCTATACTTCTTTCACTGTAGGACACATTGAGTAAGTACAGGATTTTATTACATTTGTATTTAGTTAACTCCTAAGCTGTAGTGGTTCCAGGATGGGGTTATCAAGATTCCACTGAATGATATTTTAATGTCTCTCCAAATATATTTTGAAATACCTCGTCAAAACTCTGAATGTTATATTATGAAAAGAGGTAGTTGGTTTTGTCAATTTTTTATTTGAAATTTTCTTAATTAAAAATTAGGATATAAAAGAGAATTTTTGGATATTTAGAGTTAGATATTTGGGATGAATAAAATAGATATTTATTCAAAAGAAATATATGTTTTCCTCTTTATTTGTATCTGACTCGTAATTTAATAATTATGTAACGTTACTTTTAGAATGCAGTTGTTTCTATTCTCTACTGGTAAAAAGTTGTATAGGTTTATGAAAGTCGTATTAATGGTTTTTTAAAATAATAGTCTTTTAATTTACATTCATCATCCAATAGATTTAACATTTCCGCACAAAACTATTGGCGAGCAACTATGGCCCAGCCAAGCCCACCAAATAAAAACCGTAATAAGTATAAATTTGGATGTAATGGGAAGGGATTCTAAATAATAAAATAAGAATTGGCACTTGCGATTTTGTTGAGCAGTGCAAGATCACGTAGAAGGGGGGAGAGACGAGGAGTGGAGGGCTTGAACCAGTGAGCCGAGCGAGAGTCTGTTCCGAGAGCCGCGAGAAGGAAGACCGCTACGGGACGAGGTCAGTCCATTTTCGGCCACGTGCTAGCTAAATTAAACGGTATGTTTTTCGGCCACTATTAACGGCTTTATCTAGCCGTTATGTCTTTTTATAAATCATAATTATTTCTGTAATCTTTTAATTCGGCGCTCAAATATAAGAGAAGGTTTAATTTAACTTGCGTTGCGTGCGTTCATTAGCATCCTAACCCGACTCCTGGGCCCATCCTGACAAGATTCGGCTAAAGTGTACGCGGTCTCCAGCCAGCCGGAGCTTCCAGCTGGTCAAAAGAAGTGGAGATGGTCACACAACCTTATCAGTGTCTTTTAGTTCTTGGATCATTGTTAATTTGTACAGTTTAAGAAGCAACATTTCCTCAACACATGATAAACAGTCGCATGTTCGCCCAACTTTGCTGGAAGCACGCCGAGTTAATTTCGTAAGACAAAGCTTTGCCTCACTTGCTTTTACAACATCATCAGACATTAAGTCTTACGGCTTACTGAACACATGGTTTCAGCAAAATACTTATGCCACTCATAAATGGTAGATCTACTGGGTCTTTGCCATACTTGGAACAAAAATTCCGTTGCACAATTATCGCAGATTTCTGTTCTTCCATCCAAAACACACTGAGCGTGATCGCGAGCGGTGAAAGCAGCCATCTTGTTACAACTGTTGTTAAAACTTGCGGTGGTGTTATTCAGTACTATTAACTACATGAGTTGAAACTTGTTCTATTATGCTACAAATTGACACCAATTAGTCTGCAGTCTTCATTATACAGTGTGTCCCAAAAGTCTGGTTCAGTAACTTGAAATCCAAAAAAGATATTTTATATGTGTCTTCTGGTGATAAAAAACTACGTTATGGCAATTGAGACATTTTTACCTGTTCCCCGCAGGGGAGGTGCAGACTAGTAATCCTAATAAGAGGGGGTTGGTTTCCCTCATGGTCCCCAGCCAAACGCAACACATAAACTATTATCTACATAGACATACACCCATTTCATTTATATACATTCTCTTACTTTCACCTTTACCTAGGGTTTTATCGCAAGGGGTGCAGACTATCTACACCTATTGAGAGGGTTTTAGAATCCCTCGCGGAACCTGAGCTATGCAGTGGTGGAACAATAAAACATCTCTGAATATACATTACAACACTCATATATTTTGTAGAGGCTGTTACAATACATGAATCACTGGCTATACATAAACACTCCCACATTCATGTATAGAGATTAGTTTTTGCTCGTACAGAGATGTAGTGCATCTGGGAGTGTTTACCACAAAAAAAGCATGTCAACCTTTAAATCGGATGAGCTGATGTGAGCTAGCTCTGCCAAAGACGTATGCGGGTTCCTGTTCAGTAGCCAGTCATTTCAGTCCTTGGTCAGGAAATGTTTGCAATGGGAGAAGTGTTGGACCCTCCATCTCCAGTTGCAGGTCTGGGCTGATGCTCATCCAGTCTGGTTAAAGAGGATACTCTAGGCCCCAGAGTTCTGGGATTTGAAAGGGATCGAAGGGTGTACCCATTCCCAGAGTCTCTCATCTGCAACCGCCTACCACGCACTGGTTAACTCTTTTATGTCCTCTACTATTATAAACGTCAACCTGGGTAGTGACAAGCGACAGCTCTGAAGTGTCAGGGTCCAGAGACCTGCTCCCAGATTCCTTATTGTATGTAACAGTAATGAGGGGCAGATTTGTCTAAGATCTCAACCTTTGTAATCAACAAAACAATAACTGGTGCTGCAGGAAAAATTTGTTCTATTAGGAAACTTGGAAATGGGACTTTATTAATAAAGACTAACTCTGACGGAGTCAGTCTCTGTTGAAATGAAGACCTTTTTCAAAGTTGATAACGTATCATGTTGAACCTCACAAGGGTTTAAATTCCTCTTGACGCATTATTTTTCTTGCCGTGACATCTTAAATGATAGGATGGAGGAAATAAAGAAAGAGCTCACTGAACAGTATGTTATCAATGTGGAACGAATTTTCCATACAGGAAATGGTTAGAAAAAACCAACCGGCTCTCTTATCTTAACTTTCGCTAATCCAAATCTTACTGAGCGAGTATTTGCTAGATTCTACAGTCTAACTGTTAGACAGTACATTCCAAATTAAATCCGTTTCCGATGCCAAGGATTTGGACATGTTAGCAGCGCTTGCTCTAAACAGGAAGTTTGGGGACAGTGTGGTACAAAAGAGAATGGTGTAATATTGAGTTTCTTGTATGTGATACATCAACTTTAATCATTTGCCATCAAGAGACTCAACTCCACTCCTTTATGTGAGATGGTTTTTGTTTTTTGAATTGACTATGTCACTGCAGACAGAGTTAAGAGTGGAGTAGCACAACTCCGCCTGTGGTACATCTGTGAACCTTAGGTCTTCATTGCAAGCAGTAGCAGTAACAATCACTACACCATGCAAAAAGACAATTTTCTGTGTATACCTGGCACCTAATTACAGGTTTGAAGAAGTGGAACTGGTTGCCCTGATCAGACAGTTTCCTGCCTCAATTCTTTTGGTGGGCGACTTAAATGGCTTCTACAGGTGGTTGGACAACTGTTGATTTTTTTATTTTGTAGCCGTTGTCTGGCCACTAGTTTGAGTGATCCGTTCTCTCTGATACATACAGTAGTGATCACATTCCTGTGATGCTTACTTTCTCTGACTCTCTCATCGTAATGATTGCCTTCTCATGTGGATATTGTGCAAACCAAAATGGAAAAATTTTACTAATAAATTTCTATCACATATTTACAATAAGAGTTTTCCTATAAATGAAACAGTACACATTGACAGCAGCAATCGTTGCAGTAGCAGACAACATCGTTCCAAAATCATCAACGAGACCACTACATCCGCCAGTTCTATGGTGGACCAATGAATGTAGTGACCCTCTCCATCTACGCCATAAATCGCTAAAGAAGTTTAGCCGTAGACCTACTTGTGAAAATCTTACGAGCCAAAAAGTGCTTTAACTTTTTAGTCAGAGTAGGAAAGAATCATGGGCTCAGTACATTGGCACAATATCAAAAACCACATCCACGTCGACGGTGTGGAAAAAGTTACATTCTGTTTGTGGTCTTCCTCCTTCTGCTCCCTTATTGGGACTTAAGTAGCGGGATGCAATTTCGACCACAAATAACTATGAAATTGCTAATGTTTTGTGCTCATCATTTGCTAACTTTTCTTCACCTACTGCTTACAGTGACCCCTTTCGTTTTGTATAAGAGGTCTCGAGAAGCAATAGCTTTCACAGTAGGTCTGTCAGAAGAATCACCTTTAAATACCCCCATTTTCCTTACAGGAATCTGCTATGTCAATAGGACAGGATTTTGCTCCTGGCTCAGACAACATAGTTTATTCTTTGATGAAACACCTCTCAACTTCGAGAAAGTTGCCTCTCCTTAAAATATACTTGAGGAGCAATGTTTTCCCGATGCTTGGTTTGAGGCTACAGTAATACCTCATCCAAAACCGGGTAGAGAGAAAACTGAGCCAGGAAGTTACTATACCATTTCTCTTACTAGTGTGCTCTGCAAGCTAATAGAGAGAATGGTCAATCGAGACCTTGTTTGGTACATCGAAAATATCTGATGTCCATTGTATGTTGCCACTGCAAGTGCCCACATCCAAGACAACCTGGAAATTTGTTATTCTGTCCCATCAGTACTTCCCTCGCTAGGTTGGGGGATGTGCAGTGGAGCAATCATGTTTCAGAGTTTCTTCTTGAGCCATGCATTTCTCGCAGTTTGAAGAGTCCTTCATATTGAAGCGGTAGAGATGATGGTCGATTCTTATGCTGATCACAAGCAATGCTGTGGCTCTCGCAATGGCGTGGTTTGACTGGTTCCTTTTGCGATTGTATCCGCTTCTCTGTTTTAAAGAGCACTTGTCTCATTTTAAATTCAATAGCCTTGATAGAGTTGGTGTGGATGTTCTTTGTACATTTCATAATGTAGGAATGAATAAGCTTAGTTTAAAGAAATTAAGAACAACAAATTTTTGGTTAGCTTCAAAAATATTTTCATTGTTAAAAGCTGAAAATGATTTGTTGTTGAATTCTGATACGGTCAATTCCGAATTCGTCATTATTTTCTTTCTTAAAACCACGCAAAACACACATTAGACCTGTTTTTAACTTTGACTAATATTTTCTTATATACATTTGGTAGTTATTTTTTCTTTATGTTTTAATATTAGTTATAATTAGAGAACTTTGACTTGTATTTTCCCATTTTATATGTTTGTTCCTTTGCTTTTAAAATTCTTAATGCAAGTTATATTAGAGTAGACGAATTGAGTGGCACATCGCCCCTTCCACTTTCTAGATAGGCGGTGAATTCGGTCTGACCAATGTGGAGGGTGGAGGAGTATTATAAATGCTTGACCCTTTAAAACTCATCTCACTTTTACATTTAGTTTAGCATTGGTTTATATCCCTCTGACGATTCAATTCAATTCCATTTATTGCTGTGACATTGTACTCTTATACATATAGTATACATACTTAACACGTTAGCTGCCAAGGCCTAATACGATACTCTTGCCTGAAGTGCCACGATTACCAAATTATTTTTCCATTATTATTTTTGCATCTACCTATGTAAAATAATATAAGGCAATAGTATTTACTAATTTTATTTACATTTATGCATATATAGTTTCGAGACCGATCGGACCGAAATGCAATTTTTCGACTTTAATTTTAATCGTAGTATAACCGTTAAGTCCGATCGGACCGAGGTAATTTTCGTGTAAAAAAAAAAAATCTAAACAGGCTTTTTCATCTCTTTATGTTGGCAAGCTCACAATTATATTTATCTAATATTTATTTTATAAATACATATATTCATTTTACAACTGTATTCTTTGTGAATTATTCATTACTAAACCAAAATGTTTTTGTAAAATTTTTAATCGGTCCGATCGTGCCGACAAAAAAGTGAAAATATCCACTGATTTTATTATTATATTGAGTAACCTTGGTAACGGTTATTAAAGCATACAATATACTACGTCTAACACACGTCTTTACCCAATCCAGAGAATACCAAAATATGCCGATAGGTTGCTGCACTATCGAACTGTGAGCCACAAAACAAAACATTACGTCAGTGACTCTATCGGTCCGATCGTGCCGAAACGCTGCATGTACATTCACCTTAGTTTCGGACCGATATGGCAGCTAACGTGTTAAACTAAATAAGACATTTAAAAAATAAAAACAAGGTACAAGTAACAACGGTTAATAATAAAAATAAACATATAAACCAAAATAAATAATTTTAGAAATATTAAAATAAGTTAATCAATAAAATGTAAACAATAATTACCATAATAACAGGAAAGTCACATATAAATAATTGATAAAATACAAAGCATTAGTTACAATTAATTAACATCCAAAGACCAAACAACAAACACACTTTTTTCGACTGGCACATTATTTGCCACAGCAGAGAAACTCTCTAACGATCCTTTGTTGTAAAAGGATCGAGACAACAAAAGTTATCAGGCTTTTCTTAAACTCTTTATAATTTTGAATATTTTTAAGGCTTTCCGGGAGTTTATTGAACAAAGTTACACTAAGGATGGCAGCTATGTTATCGAAATATACGTAAGGTTTAATAAACTTTCTAATATTAATTAAGATAGTGTTTTATTTGTGGTTTGGGGATTACTTCATTCATACAATAGGTTAGATTAATTGCAAATTTCAATTCTGCGTGCAATGATACCAATCCCACCTCTCTACGATTGCAAATAGCAAAGTTATTTTCAAAAATGTAAATTCGAACTTTGACCTCCTAAGAAATGTGATATTTTAATAGTTATGTGATCCAGTAGGGATGTCACCAACACAACCGTAGCGAGTTTATAGACTGTTTCACGTATGTAAAGCTTTGAAGTCCGTTAATCGCCAGCATGTAGAGACTGTTTATAACTTCCATATTGCCTTATGAATGCTTTAAAATAAGTTTATTACTAAATTACTTACGTCTTAGCAATCTTGCGTTTAGTATTTATTTATTAATATTTCATTACAGCTGTTTCGGTATAACATATACCATCATCAGATGAAACAACACGTTTACACAACACACTGATACACATCTGTGTGTATCAGACTGTTTACTATAATATACACATCTACGAGCCCTATTACGACCAATCTGACATCAAGAAACTAGTGATACACAATAATTACGAGATCAGAAAACTGTATAACAACTGTTTTAAATAAACTTACCCTACTGGATAAGACTCCTTGATCTACCAATACAATTTAACATTTCCTACAAGGTACAAGAAACCAACTTTTGAGGATTACATTTAGAGGATCTGCTTTCATTGCATTGTGCTGGGCAAGTTCCATATGGCGTCTACTTAGTTTTGTTTTACTGGATTTGTTGGCAGTTAGTGCATAATTTGTGTATGATTATGTTTTGTAAGAGGAATTAGCAGAGCCGGATTTAGCATTTTGGCGCCCCTAGGCCCAATAATTTTTCCGCCCCCTAGTCTGGTTAAAGTTACTTCCCCCAAAAACCTTTATTAAAAAATGTAATCAGACGTATATGTTAATTGCTTAAACACCACTCCACGATGCAGTTTTACCATTTTTTAGTCTTTTTTCAAAGACCGCTCGACGACATCCCTACAGCCAGTTCTCCCGTGTTTGAGATCAATGTTGTAACGAAGTTGATGCGTAATGTTGAAAAAATAGTTTAACTTTACCAACAATTATTTGTTCCAATGAACTTCAAAAACAGAATGATTTTTTTTGTATTCAATTCAAAAAATATGTTGTTATGGCTATTTATTTTTATTTCTAGATTTTTTTTCCCTCTCGGCCGTGCGCCCCCCTGGGAGCTTGCACCCATAGGCCCTGTGAATTAGTAAGAAGAGTGACGACCCTGAAACTATATATCAAGTATCGTATTATATTCTGGCTTATGGTGGGACTGATCAAAAAGGCCCAATCAAGAATGTATTGAAACGAATGATCGTGCATCATCTCTGTTCAAGTCATCTGTTGTTCTTGATAATCGTATCGCTCGCAATGTAGATTAGATGTTTCACAGAATCTTCTATGTCTCAGAATTTCACTATTTGCATTGATAAACGTTTGGGCAATAGAATTATAGGTAGCTTCTATAAATATCTTTATTTCTATTTGTCTTAATAGTTACAAATTTTAATGGAACTCTCTACATAAAGGCCTATGTATACCAGGTGTCATTTTAACTGGGTCACCATTGTGATCTCGAAAACTATAAGATTTACAGTTACCCTCTGGAGCTTATTTATAGTGAGTACAGGCTTGGTAATCCCGACATACCCTAGCTGGATCTACACCTTGTTTTCATGTAATCTTGGGTTAGATCCTTTTTTTTATCTTTCCTATCGGCTCTCTCCTGACAAACTTTTGCTGTCTTCCAACCTTGATGCTATTAGAGTATTCGAGGCTTATGAGTTTGTGGCCCAGCCAAGGAGCCCACCAAACTAAAATTATAATAATTATAAATTAGGATGTAAAGGAATTCTAAATAATAAAATTGAATTGGCACTAGCGATTTTGTTGAGCAGTGCAATATGACGTAGAAAGGGAGGGGAGAGACGAGGAGTGGAGGGCTTGAACCAGCGAGCCGACTGGGAGTCTGTTCCGAGAGCCGCGAGACGGAAGACCGCTACGGGACGAGGTCAGGTCAGTCCATTTTCGGCCACGTGCTAGTTAATTTAAACGGTATGCTTTTCGGCCACTATTAAGGCTTTATCTTGCCGTTATGTCTTTTTAATAAATCATAATCATTTTTGTAATCTTTTAATTCGGCACTAAAATAAAATATAACATTAAATTTCACTTGCGTTGCGTGCGTTCATTAGGGTCCTGACAAGATTCGGCTAAAGTGTACGCGGTCTCCAGCCAGCCGGAGCTTCCTGCTGGTCAAAAGAAGTGGAGACGGTCACAAGTTTTTATTTCATGTTCTTTTTCTTTAGTCGGTAATGACCTTGAGGTTTATTGTTTATGCTTTTAAGAATGTCTTATAACAAATCTTAATATGACTTATTTTATGCACGTTATTCATGCCAATGTTAACAAAATAACTTTGAAACCTATAGATTTTAACTCTTTCTTTAATTGCAAAATTAAATTAAAAAATCATTTACAATAAAAACAATTATCTTTCAAACTTGATGAACTTAATAATTATACAATTAACATCTTAATCTACTACTTAGTACACAGATAAATACAAGTTGCTTATTCTACAATGTCTTAATCTAATATAAAGAAATAAGAGTGCATCAGAATTTTTTATTTTTTACTTTTAATTGTTTTGATAAAATGCTCCGGCTAACTGAAATTTATTATTATTTTATTTAATTTACTTTCTCTTTACGGGTTCGTTAGGTCTTTGGTGACTATAATTTACTTAAAATATAAAATAAAATTTGGTGGTAGTTTGCTTAATTGAAATTGTCCATTAATTTGTACTTATCGACTCTGAAGTTCTATTACAGTTCCAATGTTCCTGGTTCCTTGAACGTGGTTCCCGTGTAGACTGCCACTAGATGGATTGATTTGCCTTAATCTTTTCGACGAATCTTCTTTTCTTCATACACTTTTATTTTCACACACTTTTGTGACGACGATTACTTTTTAAATTTATTCGATGATTATTCCTGTTCAAACACTTGTAGAACGACACTATTACTCACATACTTTTATGACGATGACTCTTTTTAACTTATAAACGACGATTATCTTTTAATTATACTTCGAAGGTTATTATTAAATACTTGTACAAAACGACGCAGTTACTATTTAATTTCAGCTAAACCTTTCACAACATTTTTCTTTTTGCTACTAAGAGAAACACTTTCTCTGGAACAACCTTCTTCAATAAGTTTGGCACCAAAAGACCCCTTGCGCTTCTCTTCTACCCTTATTTATAATTTTTATTTTCAAACTGCTTTATTCCGATCCTCTGCCTTCATTGGTTTATTTTAAATCTTTTACGTTACTATAGAAATGATGCAATTCCTTTCATTGGTCCTTTTCAAATAATTTCGGTTGAAGGCATTGAACTTTT